>MU227884.1:3102012-3156909 GCA_018584345.1 Thuja plicata
CCCCCCGCGAGTTATAAAAGGGCAAAAGGCCCTAATTTTACTTACTTTTTTTTTCTTTCATCTCTAGCGTCTTCTGAACAGCAAATTTGCAAGCTTCATCCTCACTCCTTGTGGTTGATTTCCCTGTGCCTTCGAGCTCCTTGTGTCTTCCTTCTGCACTCCTAGATCTCACGGGGTAGGTTCCTTCCTCACCACTTAGTGGTTTTTTCCACTCTTCATGGTTTAGGTTTAGGGTTTTGCACCTGTGCCTATCCATCCCAGTGCATGTTGACCCCCCTAGTCTTCTATGGATTTTTATGCTCTTAGCCTTGCAGGGGAAGCCCCTCCTTGTCAGGTCTAGTCTATTCCTTCACATTTTCTAGTTAGGTTTTTTCCTATTTTTGGTCGCGACCTTTGTCGCAAGTTTTTTGGCTTTCGAAAGGCCAAAAACTAGGTTTGGTCTGTCTTCTAAGTGGTCCTCAAAGATTTGGCCTTTTCAGAATTTCAGACCTTCGAGACGTCTGAAACACCGACAAGTTCAAATCTCTGAAGATATTGTCTCCCTTACGGGGTTTCAAACTTTTGGAGTCCGAAATCCATTTCACGCTTTTAGCGTCCGAAGAATCTTTTCAAACTTTTTCACACTAAAAAACTGATAGGTTCCCTTTCATCAATGACTTCTCTTTTGCACTTTTGGCCTTTTCAAACTCTGAACCATTTTTTGGCGTCCAAAACCCTGAAAGGGCTGAAGAGTGAAATCTGCATTTCTAGCTACTTAGAGAGATTTTTACTCCTGTTTTCTTAGATTAGTTAGTTCTTTTCAGTTCTTATTTAGTTTCTTCTACAAATTAAACACTAATACATACATATTTTGTTGCAGGATGCCTGATAAAAAGACTGCATCACCAATGAAGTACTTATACAAGGGGAACACTCCCCCTTCCAAGGTTGGAAATAAACACCTTGAGATTACCGATACTGATATCGGGAATGTAGATTGGGATCAATTCATTACAAGATGTTCCCAACTAGTTAGGAGATCAAAGGACTGTACCTCACTAGTCTTGTTAGGACTAGTTTTCACAGCAGCCTACCCAGTGGCTGTCACATCATCCAAACTGATCATGACTTTGGAAAACCATTATGACTCTGATAAAAGGGTGGTCTAGAATACAGAGGGACATGTGGTATTGGATATCAGATCAGACATCATAGAATAGGTCTTCCACCTCCACAAAGGTATAGACAAATTATATGACTTCTTCATAGAAAAGGAAACATATGGTTCAACAACAAAGGAGAAGAGGCGTATGACATTGTCAATAAGAATTAACTCGAGCAACCTCTCCCCAAAAATAGGCTAGACAAGATAAACCTCAGGAGGGGGTACATGAAAGAGGATATCCAGGCAACCCTAACATTACTAAGCCAGGTATATGGATTACCTCAGTCCTTCCAACTAGAGAATTGGATGATTCTCTTAATAGAGAAAATTTGAGACCATAAATCTAGGTTCAATAGGGGGACCATCATCAACGACAGGTTGGATGAGTAACTGGTGGTAGTAAAACACATTCCTAAGTTCTATATGAGTACCTACATGGTGTACTTATTGGCAGCATGGGAAAACTACCTGGGACTCACCAAGAGGGAAAACATAAATGATGCCAATGCATGGCCTCACATTGGGTACCCCCAGCTACAAAGAAAAGAAAACATGTCATAAGATAGCCCGGACTACAAGATAGTCAATGACACCTTCACCTTCGCAATCTTTTGATCCATTGAAGGTGATTTTGTGAAGAGGATGTCAGAGGAAGTTGTCGCCAAGGTGAGGGCCATTAGGGCTTACTACATACACTACATGAAATTCACTTACATCTGGGTGGCAGGGTCTACCTTGAGACCTAAGAAGTTGTTGCGATACCCATCTGATTGGATAATCACCTTAGAAATGGCTAGATAGCTTGTTGACGCCTATGAACATATCAAACACAAGAAGAAACATTGTTGGGACTTCCCTATTTCTCTGGGGCCCTACACTTTACAATATATGAAGGCCTACAAATAATTGGCCTTTGAATGGGATGAATGCCCACTACATCTTTATAAAATAGTCTGACCAAGGTTCGACTCGATAGGAACATACAACCACATCATCGGTAGGTTTTATATCCATGAACCACATCTAGAAGACCATTGGATCAATTGTGTAGATGATCATGAGGTCAGGATTTAGGATTATTGTAGGATGTCCCTCACCCTTGCACAACACACATTAAGACCCCAATTCCTCTGAAGGTTTGGGAGAAGGATTTAGACAGGGTATTAGAGGCTATCTACAATTTGGATAAAATATATGATAGGCCCATCATGAATGCCGAAGTTGATAAAGATGAGAATGATGACATTGAGTTCCGTGCTAGGCATGTACTCAGAACAATGAAAACTTGGATTGGAAGGCCTTATAAAATGGAGCCAATCCCTATGAAAATGTTAATGGATCCACCCAAGAAGGTGGATAAATAGTGTGGAGAGAAAAATACAGTGCCACAATACAAGAAGGCACCACCACAGAAGCCAAATACAGTGTATGGCCATGAACATGTAGTAGAGTATGGGTCAAACCCAAGACACAAGGCTCCCAAGACTAGAATGACTGTGTAGATAGATCCTCCAGCAAAGTCAGCACAGGCTTCGCCAGATGAAGGGCCATCCACTTTTGGACAATCTCCTCCTACCACTGAAAAGGGTAAGAAAATATATAAAAGGAAGAGAAATTTTGTGTCTCCACAATTGGAAACAGTACAATAGGAGCCAAAACAAGAAGGAGAAGAAGAGGTACCCCTAGTTAAATGGACAAGGTCTCAGAAGAGGAGAGAGAAGGAGGCTACTAGGAAACACCAAGAGGATCCCAAAGAACAAGACAATCCCTTGGAGGCATTAGGATTAGATGAGTTTTAGATGTCTGAATTTGAAGGTCTAGAGGGTTTTTTCAGACCAAGGGTAAGACACACTAGGTTATTCAATAGGGTACAAAATGGGAGGTCCATTTCTTTTTCATCCATAGGTAACCCTCACTCCACCTCCCACTCAGTTTACTAATCCAGCACCTGATGTACATGTCACAAAAGTAAGCTCTAATACAAATCAAGGGCTTGGAAATCAAGATGCCCCAATCACCCAAGATATAATAGGGGATAAGGCCACAGAAGAGACCCTCGCTACTAATCCACCAACTACTCTCCCTCCTCTAATTCCTACTCCACCACCATTTCTCCCAACTCCAAAACTAACTCAGCCTCCAACTACTACTCTCCCATTTCCCATTTCAACTTTCCTTACACCTACTCCACCACCATCAATTTCTTTGCCTTGCTTCACCCCAGCCCCTAGAGGATCAGTGAGTGCAGAGACCATGTCACCTTTCGAAACCACATTGAAAGTCATGACCGGTCTTAATATCAAAGTTTTGATTAGCTCCTCAGGAGATGAAGACCAAAACAAGAAAAGCCAACATAAGGTAGCAGAAGAGGGAAGGGAAGAAGAGGGAAGGGAAGAAGGAGAAGAGGGGGAAAGAATGAATGAGGAGGATCAAAACAAGGAACAAGAAGAAGGACTAGATAAGGATGTAACCCTAGATAAGGAAGTAACCCCAGATAAGGAAGTAACCCCAGGGTCCCAAAACTTGGATTCAGTTCTTTAGATTGCCCCATATGAGCCAGTCACTTCATCTAGTAAACCTACATGGTTCATTAAAGAATTTTAGTTGAGGAAAATAACTTACACAGATGAAGATGAGGGGGAAGATACAAATATGGCTTCTTTAGGGAAAGCTTTTCATCAAATAGTGGTCATATTACAAGCACAGACAATGTCCTAGGGTTCACTGGAAGGCATAGGTTGTAGTTCCTTTTGCTAGCACCTCTCAAATGCAAGCAACTCTAGAAGACTACACATTTGAGGAGGTAGATTTGGGAGAGCCCACCAGGGAAGGGAGCAAGACACTGGCAGCCTTAGGGCTTAAACATGCCTTAGAGTTCATGAGTAAGGATGAGGAGACCATAAAATACCTAACAGAATAGAGTGAAGCTTTGAATAAGTTCATTCACAAGATGGTTGGTCATGTTGACCCAAGTTGTCCAAAGGCCGCATTACAGGCAGTATTAGAGAAGAGGAGCACCCCAGACTTGTCGGCAGGTTTGACACCATCCTTTATCCAAGAAAAGTGCAGATTGGAAAGGAGATTTTGAGTAGTACAGGGAAGAGGCTATCAAACAGGTATTCAAACCTTACAGGATGATTTTGGTTGAAGCCACAAATTTAATAAACTTGATGGAGAATGAAGGTGGCTTGGAGTCTCAGACAAGCAAATGGTGAGCCACCCTCCAAGACTTATAAATCATTAAAGAACAACACTTCTAGATCTTTGTAAAGGTATATGAAGGGGAAGAGATGGACAATTTTGAAACTTGGATTAAGCGCATAGTCAAGATAATTAGTTTTTATGGAAAATGTCAAGCCTCCATATTGGAAAAGCAAAAAGACGTCTTGGAATGGGTAGAAGAAATAGATGTTTTCTTCACAGGGATTGGCCTCAACTTGTACCAAGATGAAGATAAGCATATCTTATGGCCATCAAAATAAGTGGTCCAATAGTTCAAGGATATTATGGTAGGTATCAATACCAAGGAGGCCTTATAATAGGTGTTCTACTCAAAGGAATAAATTTTAAGGATGACAGAACATGAAGAAGAGATCTAGTTCTTTGCTTCTGAATTGACTACATTTAAAGAGAAGCAAGAAGGAAAGGTCAAAAAGATGAAAAGAAAGAAGATAAACTAAAAATAATTTTAGGAGATCATACAGAGGCTCCAGGCTGCACACCCAGAAGTATTCCCAAACTAACTCCTTGGACCCTTGAGCATTTTTGGAAAAAAAAGTAGTTTCAGCACTTAGTGAAATTCTCTTAAGGCAAGTTTCAGCCTTTTGGCCTCCCAGTATTTTTAGCCTTTCATCCTTCTATATTTTTCAGCCTTTCAGCCTCTAAAAAGGCCAAAAATTTCAAATCTCTAGAGTCAATTTGACACTTAGCCAGTTTTGGATACTAAAAACTTCAGAGTAGAGGTCGGAGGCCAAAAATATGAGTGCTTCCAGTGAGATCATCTTTTTGCATGCCAGTTGAACTCCAGATCAGATTGATGGTTAAATTGAGCTCATTTTGGAAGGACTAAGGGTCCCCTATTAGTTCCCACCACAAGAAGAACCTCCACATGAATATTCCAAGGAAGAACTCCAAGAACCAAGAAGAAGACTCCAGTTCACAGAAGAAACCCTATGTTCTTTCTCTTTCTTTCTTGATGAGTTTGATCCCTATTGCATGGATAAACTGATTGTAAATGGGTTTAAAATCCATGTAAGCTATTCATTATCAATTAGCAATAGTTTCTTTTCAGCTAAGCTTTACTTTTGGTTTATATTCATAAATTTAGACTCTCTGATGCCCTAATTTTGGCATTCATATTTGGTAGATCAAAAACTCTATATATTGTAATCAAATCAATGTAATAGGATTAGATTCTTAATAAAATAAAGATCTACATTTGGTGCTTCATTCATGGTGTGTAAATTGTTTCCATCTATGCAAATTGGTGAATTTTGTGTATGCATTATTCATTACTTTCAAAGAGCCTCTTGTTTTGTTGTGTTTCGAATTCGCATTTACCTTAGTTGGAGTTTTTTGCTGTCTATCTACCTTGCTATGAAGAATGCATGGAAGGGATCATCTATTGGGCTTAACAATAAATCTATCTCGTGGGTGCGCACATCTTTGTGGCTTCACAATTTAATAGATTTTGAATATCTTGCACGAGTGAATTCTCTCCAAACGCTTGCATCTATTGGGTATAAAATTGTGACTTTGTCTGATTTATATCTCTTGGGTTTGTTCCAAATCCCCCCACCATTCACTTCACAAGGAAGGATTTATAGTGGTTTATGTTTGTAGGATTTCATTCCAGTAATTTACTTCATTTCTTGTTACCTTGCTTCTTTGAATTTTGTTTCAATCTAAAGTAATCACCTTGAAAATACAAAATTGCATTTTATTTCAAACACTAAATCTTGTTAAAACCGAAAACACCAAAAATAGTACTAAATATTGTTTTGCAGTTTGATTTCTTAAATGTACCAGTAAAGGCCTCCTCGTGAACATTCATATTTATCTTCAACTGAGTAACCAAGTAGGTTGTGACTTGACTCCGGAGAACCTTGGCAATAACTTCGTTATTCTTTCAAGAGAGTAAATTGAATCTCAAGATCCTAGAAATTTGGCTTGTGTAGAAACAACGCTCAATAGGTATGATGGTGATTGGATGAGGCTTTGGGAAATGGTTGTTATTTATTGAATTGTGTATTTATATTTTCATGGATATAACATTTTTATAACTAATCTACCATGAAATTTAAGAAAGTTGTTAGTAGGATTCTCGGTTTCAGGTTAAGGAAAGCGTTGAAGAAAAAATCGTGTGTATGCTTTTAAGCTCAAGTGAGCCAATTCAATTGAAAGAACACAAGAGGAAGGTAAAGATTATGACCGTTATGAACACATTGTAAATAACTATCAAGTAAAATATAACTTAGAGGTTAATAGAAATGCTCATTTTGAATGAACCATTGGTCATTCAATTTATTTGATTTTTCTAACCATGGGATACTAACCCTTGATCATAAGCTCGGTAGCATTATAAAGAGCAAGAAAAAAAAGAAACAAAAAGCTTGCTAAATATGCTAAAAGGGGTACCTTCTAAACTTTCCTATCTCATGTGTGCCAATTTCATTTGAAAATTGTATTCTCTCATTTGAAAACATAGATCAATTAAGGACCTTCATTGCTTGTGGACCAAGGTGGTAGGGATATGCTCTCCCCTTAATTGGGTGATCAAAATACCAGACCCACTAAATTCCCCCTTGTTAGAAACAAGTCACATAATTAATCTCATGTGTGTTATATTCTTGAATATTTGGTGTTTTAGGCATATGCTCTCCCCTTAATTGGGTGATAAAAATACCATACCCACTCAAAATATACTTTTAGCGGGCATGCCTCTTGAGATTTGCCTTAATGAGGTCGGTGAGAGGGAATGAACCAAGTGGGATATAGATAAAATTATTGGCATTATGACCCATAATAAAATCAAATGCATTCATCCTTAATGGGGTGATCGACGAAAAAATCTTGAGAATAGCCCTCATCTAGTATTCCTTCGGGATTGCGCAAAATTGTAGTTTTATGCAGGTGAGAGGCCTCTGTAATGGAGCTTATAGTCATTTTTTTCTGAACGAAATCATACTACAACCTTGATAGATATAAAATATACCCATCTATATGTGGTGTATCAGTTATGGTGCAAGGGGATTGCGTCATCCCCCAAAGTTACTCATCATAAGTGTTCCCCTAGTTGTTTGGAAAGAGGTTTTTGGAGGTGATTACTAAAGATAAATTCCATTACACCTTCAAGGCCTTATCAAGTGTATAATTTTCCCATCATCTCCACATGTGGCTTACCTCTTTTCTAAGGGGGACACAGTGCACAAGGGTCTGGAACATCAAGTTTGGTTAATTCTGAGTTCATGAGCATGTGACTGTTACATTGAAGCCAAAATTTCCTTAGGTAGACTACTTGAAGGGTCTTTATTGTGTTATACCCATGGAAATGGTTTGATAACATACACCCTTTGTTGTAAAAATCTAAGACAAAAACAAGTGTTTGATAGGTGTTTTGTGCTTAAAAGTAAAACTGATAAATCATCCATCATCAAAAACTTAAAAAATGTGTGTTTGCAAAACTCCTACTTGTTCCCAACGGGTTATCAACTTGAATTATTTGAGCACATGGTGTTTGCATCCTTAGGTGTTTAAGGATAATTGCATAATTATCTTTCTATTTAAGAGTCACGCTACGAAAAATCATCCAAAATGGAGAAAACAAAAAAACCTTGGAGCTATTGAACAACTTTATAGTAAAAATTAAGAATTAAGCAAAACATTTTTGATAAAAAATTACTAATCATCTCAACCAATCAACTTGAAAGTGTCACCAAATCAACATTGATTCTTAATCTTGGAAAGTTTGACATCAAGGGATTGTGTGTGAGTTAATACACCTTCATGAAATTAGGACAATTAACTACAATTCTATGGAAATAAATAAGCAAATTAATCTAAAGAATTGTATTTAAAATCCATAACATCTCATGGTTCTCTAACTAGGCTTTGCAAGTAGAGCTCTCAGCCTTAATCTCTACTAGTGACCTTCTTAGAATGAAAAATTGATGATAAAATGCTTAATCTAGCTCTTAATTATCTCAATTTGATACAAAATGAATTCAAATGCTCTCATGAAATGATATTATCTCTCAATTTGCTATGAAATGCTCTCACTATTGCTCAAAATGCTATAAAATTGCCTATAATGAGTATGCTTTGCATTTGAATTTTCTAGGATATGCTTATGCTTATAAATGGCTTATATTTATAGTAAAATCCCAAGGGTAGCGGGTAGAGTGAATTGATCATGGGTTAGTCCTTGGTTGAGTTTGATCTCTCAAATGGTTTCAAATAAGGGGACCATTTAATTTTGTCCTCAAAGGGTGGGACAAAATGAGTGGATGAGATTTTAAAGGATAAATGAGAGGTTGAGATGCAAAATTGGAGTGATCCATGTGCAAGTGTGTTCTCAATTCTCATTGGCTCTTTTATTTGTGTTGAAAATATATTAGGATTTTAATTAATTCAACCATTTAATTAATTTAGCCATGTAGGGAATAGGTTCAATTTGATTTTTTGATTGAAACTATATAATTAATTGATTAAAATCAATTGCATAATTTCATTGATCCTTTTAGGGTTGTATTTAATTATTTGATTTCATGATTAATTAATCCCTTGATTTAAATTTGATTTAATCCACTTTGATTGATAAATGTTCATTTAAATTGATTTTGATCTATTTTGAAGCATTTGAAGCATTTTGATGAGATTTGCTAAGATTTGCTGATTTTGATGATACTAAGACACCTGGTCAATTTTGGGTGTCTACAAATGCCCCTCTTTGAATTGATGTGCAAAGCGCATTGATTCAAAGAAAATGGCATGTCCTGATCACTAATTGGATATTGATTGATTGATACAACTGCTCTGATTTGAAAATCTGATTGATTTGAAACCTGATTGATATGAAACCCTGGTAAGATAACTGATACCCTGATTCACCATTGATTTGAAATCTTGATTCACAACTCAGATTTGAAATTCTGATTCACAACTGATTGATTTGATGCAGAATGCCCCACTGATAAAATTTTGAAATTTTAATGCCCCAGATTTGATATAGAACGTTGATTGGATGATATGATAATATATGCCCCCTCAAAAATGAAAACATTTTGATGTCCCGATGCCAATATGATATGATTGATGAAAAAAAGTATATCCAAATGATTTCATTTTTGAAAACATTAAGAAGAATGATGATAAGATCATAGTATGTCCCAGTGTGTAGAAAATGTAGATTCAGGTCCTAGGGGTTAAAAATCTTTCCAAAATTAGGTCAAAATAGCTTAAATAGGTTGAAAAACCTAAATTTACTATTCATTTTCACTTTTGACTATTGAAAATTTTTGCTTTGATTCTACTATGATTGAGAGCAATGGTGGTCCCTATCTGAGAGCATCAATTCAAGAGAGCGCACCGATATCAGAGACCTCCTCACTACAGACCTCCGGTGAGTGATTTGAACCTTCCTGGTGCATTTATTGCTCTTTTTGATAGCATTTATTGTCATTTTTGATGCTTTTTAGAGTAGATTTAGCAAAATGCCGCTTAGGAGCTTTTAAATGAGGTGTAGGATAGTGAAATGTTGCATCTACATAGTTAAATAACACGTAGGAAGTGTTAAACACCGCTTAGGAATTAGGTTAAAATGCACACCCCATGTTTGAAATGACGCGTAGGAAACCCTTTGCAAAATTAAGATTTAAAAGCCGCGTAGCATAGTTTAAATGACGCGTTGGATTTACAAATGTCATGTATGCTGTAAAGAAATGCCTCCAAAACATTAAATGATGTGTATGATGTTTTCAATGACACGTAACATGAAATGACACTTCCACTTAGTCAAGTGACGTGTACAATGATATTTGATGAAAACCTCATTTTGGATAGAACAAGTTGTCTTCGATTGATCGTCTGGATGACCAGATTGATTACCAAGCTAAAAAGATGTGATTCCATGATGTTACTTAGTGTTTAGGATATTAGAATAATCATACCAATGAATGTTTGATGTGCCAATCAGATTGATTAAAAGATATTTCAAATTGATCCCTTCTCAAGATCTTGAGGTCAGGAGCAATAGGTTGATGTGCTCAAAAAGAGCAAAGATAGATTTAATATGTTTGATTGACTTAGAATGATCCACCAATAGAAAGATACTAATATAATTCACATTGTTTGAAAAATGTAGGCACATTACCTTAAGTTATATGTATGAAATGTAGTGTCTTGGGTATTTGATCTAGTTGATGAGCTGACCCTTCCAAAGAGACGGACGATTGATACATGTGGACTCAAATTCCTTCTTGATCTTCCTCGGTTTCAGCTAAACTGAGGTTTATTGACAGCTATGGCAGAGTGTTGGCACTCTAACCATAATACTTTCCATCTACCCCTCGGCAAGATGACCATCACGCTAGAGGATGTATATAGATTATTGAGGATCCTAGCCCATGGAGAGTGGGTTTATTATGATCAGGTCTACGATGGTAGTGCATGTAGATGGGTGTTTAGAGATGCCACTATTGGTGATGATAGAATTACATGGGCACAATGTGCTTTGTTCCCTAATTTTTTAGCTTTGTTAGGAGCAGTGATTAGAGGACTTCTCTTACCAGATAAGAGAGGTTGTGGCTTTTTAGTCAGATGGGGCCACATATTAGAGGACTTGATGGCTCATCCTTGGAGATTAGAGTGGGGATCTTGCACGCTAGCCCAGTTATATCATGATTTACATGAGGTTGTGTATAGGCATAGTGCGGCTATATCTGCGGGTGCAGTTTTGTTACAGCTATGGACCTGGGAGCATATCCTGATCACCAGACCTATATTAGCATGAGTGCAAGGTCGAGGATATCCCTATACATTTCTATATGATGGCATGATTGTCTAGCATCATCTGGGCAAGGTTGAGTTCTGGCGTCATACTATTGACGATATTGATCAGGTCGTATGGAGATTGTACTTAGGCTACAAGGGATGGAGAGAGGATGATGATGAGCTTCCATATATGTTTTCCCCTTGGTGGATGATTGGTCGATCACCACTATGTATAGAGAGATTCTAATTTGGGAGAGCTCTCCGACAGTATGGTCATATGCAGGATATGTCATAGGGTATGGCATTATATGCGAGACTATAGGCAGAGTGATCCATGTGGGGAGCTCAGGTTGATTATCAGTTTACATGTGTAGAGATTAAGTAGCTAGGCCATGTTAGATGGGATATGATGGAGTGTGTGGCCAATGCAGGTATGTCCACTGAGTATCGAGAGTGGTTTTCTCGACATAGATTCACTAGATTCACAGATCCGACAGAGCCTATTCCTGATGTTTATGAGTTGTCTATTGATGATGGGGATGGGGATGATGTTTGTGATGGTGGTAGGATACCACAAAGGCAGAGAGTATAGAGAGTACCTAGGGCTCCTCGAGTATAGAGAGCTATAGGACCTCGAATGCGGGGTGGACATGTGAGAGCTTGAGGTGGTGGGTTTGGATAGCCTAGACAAAGGCAAGTACAGGTACTAATGCAGAGACAGGTTTAGGCTATTCCAGCTACAACTTGGGCTAGACAGAGATACAGATGGGTACAAGCAGCCAAACAGGTTCCATTACAGGTTCCTTTATAGGGTTAGGATCCATAGATACCAGCATCTCCTCTAAGACAGGTACCCCCTTAGGTAGATCCACAGGTTAGTGAAGCACAAGTTCAGGGTGCACCTCAGATACAGGTGATACCATAGGTACCATTAGCACCTCATGCACCATAGGCACCTCAGGCACCTCCAGTCCCTCCTATCATTGATGGCTTAGTATAGGATGTGAGAGGATTACAGGCAAGGATGACTATAGTTACTGGATGCTTGGATCAATTGACTATGATGTTACATCAGTTCTTAGCTATGATGGCTCAGTTACCTACAAGTGCTAGCACGATTCAAGCACCACCTTCCACTCAGGATAGAGCATGTGACAGGGGTCTCGATGGGTCAGGGGATGGATCAGGTGCTGCTGGAGATGGATCAAGTGCCCCGGCTGGGTCTTGAGATAGATATGAGCTTGATATCCATATATTGCATTGATGTACCATATGGAGTTTTGATCAGGACTGATGTATGGATCATTTTGTCGATGTATCTTTGATATACAGATTTTTTATAGACATTTGATGATGGACATTTATCTATGATGCTCTTTGATTGATTTCCCTTTGATGTAGATGTGATGATGTGATATTTCTTTATATGCATATCTACATGATGTCTATGATGCACTTACTTTTTATTTATGCTATGGGTGCAATGTCTTAGAGTATGACATAGATATATGGATGAAAATGATGTTTATGCAACTATTTCTATATGATTTTGATTTTATCTTGATGTATGGTTTATGCAATGCAATGAGATGGATGCAATACTTAGTGAAATGGTAAAATGAATGCAACTATATTTTTGGATTTTGATGCATGCAACTTGGTTTATGAAATGCAATTCTAAAAGATGAAGGATAAATTAATAATGATTAATGTATCTTTTGTTTTGTTTTTCGCAAGATATGTATAAATAATGATTAATTATTAATGCTATGATTGAATGCAAAAGATAATCTCACATAATTGATTTGAAACCATTTAATTTGATGTAACCCCCAAAATGTTGAACCCCCTTGTACTTGAAAAAATTACTCTAAATAATGCAATTAATCTAACATGAATATGCAATGCAATGCAACTAAAGGTCACTAGTTTTTTGTGAAAGAACTGCAAAAAGAGATATATGTTCATCATTGAGCATTGTGGAACTAGGAGTCGATACAATCCTTACTGGTGCCACTGCGACCATTAGAATATGAATATGACTTTCATCTCAGTTGGTAACCTCTTTAGGAACCTAGTACAACCCTCACTAGTTAAATGACCAGCTATGGGAGTATGAATACTAGTTTCAATGGATTCAATGTTGCAAGTGGATTTTGGTATTAAGTTATTGAAGATCTAAATATCCAAGGTATCCTTTTGCGTAAAAAAACAAAGGTTAATCCTCCTTCCTATATGAATGTCCTCGATGATTCTTTGATGACCATGTCCTTAGACAAATTCATGCAAGTTAAAGAATCTTCCTCAAAATAATCACACAAAAGCCAAGAAAACATCATGTCTTCACCATCGCCAATCTAGTCAAAACATCATTGATTAGCTAAAAAGACATGACTCAAAAAAGTCAATGAAAAAATCATCAAAAATTTCAAGTGTATCGCAATGTATCAAGATTTTCAAAAAGAATTCCAAACATTCTAATCATTTAGGGTGTTGTCAATTTTTAATCCTGATAAAATAAGTCAACAAAACTCAAGGATCATGTTGTAGGATCAAACTATTTAGGGTTGAACAATGACATCCATCAAAGGTTCCAAAATAATCTCTCCTCTAAATTCTAAATATATGCTTCCATCGTGTGACCAAGATGTTGCACTATTGAATCCATTTGGTACTAAAAATCCCTGATGTTTATCCCTAAGTGATAAATGTGATCAATGTGAAACTTAGGACAAATGAAACCTAGAATACAACAATGCATCTGAAAGGCTTTATTATGACTTATGCACAAATGAAGGATGCAATGGGGATATATAGAAATGAGATGGTGAAATGCAATATGTAAAAATGCGACTAGGAAAGACCTAAGGGACAAAAAGCGCATGTTTCCAGGTTTTCACCTTTTGGGATTATTGCTCTTTTTTCTCTTTTTTTTTCTTTTTTTTCTACCAAGGCGCATATTGCTAGGTTTTCACCAAGGCACTTTTCTCTATTTCAATGTTTTTTTTGTTTTTTCTTCTTTTTTTTTTTTTTTTATCATCAAGGCACCTATTTGCTAGGTTTTCACCAAGACAACATTTTCAATTTTTCAATGTTTTTGATTTCTTCATGCTCAATTTTCTCCTTTTTCTGATTTTTCTGCTTTTCCAATGTTTTTGGCTTTTTGATCTTTCTAATTTTTTTTGTATTTTGATCTTTTCTCCTTTTTTGGATTTTTACTTTTTCTCATGTACAAAGAAGATGCTAACTCATCTGATACTCTTTCATCTAATTCTCTTTCATCTGATTAAGTATGAAACCTCTTTAAATGGATGTTATTAATGGGCTCTTGCAACTCATCCCCTGCACAATCAGCTAGTTTTTATGTTCTCATTCCAAAATAAGAAACAATTACAAAAGGACCAAGCCAATTTTCTTTCCATTTTCCTTTATTTTCTCTATCTGCCTATTTTTTAGGGTTTTCTCTTAACACTAAGTCTCCCACTTGAAAGGCTCTTGGTTTGATGTGCTTGTTGTAGTTTCTTGAAATTCTATTCTGATACACTTTCAAATGATCATATGCTTGTGTTTGATGATCCTCCAACAATTCTAATTGTTGAAGTCGGGCAACCCTATAATATTCATCCGTGATTAATCCATGTAGTGACACTCTTAGGGATGCTATTTCAACTTCTAAGGGTAGAACAACTTCGGCCCCATACACCAAGGAAAATGGTGTAGCTCCTGTTGGTGTATGGATGCTAGTTCTATAGGCCCACAATGGCGGGTTTATCTAAATATGCCAATCTCTTCCTAACTTATCAACTGATCTCTTCAATATTTTGAGAATGTTCTTGTTTGTAGCCTCGGCTTGTCCATTACCTTAAGGATAGTAAATGGAGGAAGAATGGTGAATAATATGAAATATTTCACAAAGTTCATCTACGTCTTTGTTCTTGAATTTTTTTTCATTGTCTATAATGATGGCATGAGGGATACCATATCGACAAATAATGTGATTAAGGATAAACATGGAAATTTGCTTCCCCATGGCAGGTGTCAAAGGAACAGCCTCTACCCACTTGGTGAAATATTATGTTGCTTTTAGGATATACTTATGTCCATTAGAAGATGGTGGGAAAATCATGCCAATTAAGTTGAAACCCCATTGATAAAATGGCCATGGTGTGACAAATGGATGTAATTCTTTTGCAAGTGCATGGATCACGTCTCCGTGATATTGGCATTTAGCACAAACTTTCACAAATTAACAAGCATCTTTTTCTAAGGTTTTCCAAAAATACCCCATGCAAAGGATTTTCTTTGCTAAATTTAATCCACTAGAATGCGACCCACAAATCCCCTCATGGACATCTCTTAAAGCTAACCTAGATTCCTCTTCCTCTAGACATCTAAAGAGCGTTCCGTCAAGACCCTTATGATACAATGTGTCTGATAGGATGGTATAACGAGCCAGTTGTCTTATGAAATGTCATTTTTGGGCTCGGGTTTGGTCCAAAGGTAAGGTCTAGTTTTTAAGATAAGTATAAATGGTTCCATACCAAGGTGAGTCATGTCCATTAAGAAGGGAAATTATTTGGGTATTGGGTAAGTCAAATGCTGGTTTTGCCAACTCTTCCACCAAGAATTTGTACCTTGCATTCTGATCAGGCATTTAGAGTAATGAAGCTAAAGTAGCCATAACATCGACTACTCTATTTTTGTCTCTTGGAATTTTCTCAAAGGTAATCAAAGCAAAAAAAAATTCCAATCATCCACCATCCTTTTATATGGCATCAATTTTTCATCTTTGGTATTGTATTCATCATTGATTTTGTTAATGACTAATTGAGAGTCTCCATAAACTTGTAATTCCATGACATTCTGTTCCAAAGCCATTTTGAAACCTATGACCAAAGCTTCATATTCAAAAATATTATTTGTTCAAGGAAACAATAGTTTTTAAGATTTTGGAATTGTGCAACCTTGAGGTGTTATCAAAATAATTCCAGCCCCTGAACCACTTTGAGTATAGGATCCATCAAAATATAAAGTCCATGTCTTTGCTTCCACATTAACAACCTCTGAATCGGGAAATTCCACTTTAATTGGATGTGTATACTCTAAAGGATGTTCGTCCAACTGATCAGCAATTGCCTATCCCTTGATTGCTTTCCTATCCATGTACTCAATGTCAAACTCACTAAGTACCATCACCCACTTTGCAATTCTTCTTGTTAGGGCTGTTTTACTAAGTAGATACTTCAAAGGATCAATCTTGGAAATTAACTTCACTTTATGCATTAACATGTAATTTCTAAGCTTTTGAGAGGCAAACACCACAACTATGCAATCCCTTTCCATGAAGCTATATTTTAATTCATACTTTATCAATGTTCTACTCAAGTAGTAAATGACTCTTTCTTTACCTGCATTGTCTTCTTGTGCCAATAGGACCCCTAAAGATTTCTTCATTGCTGATATGTAAAGTAAAAAAGGTTTGACTTTAATAGGTGACATTAAGATGGGTGGATTCACCAAGTATGTTTTTAACAATGTGAAATCTTTGTCACACTCTTCATCCCATGTAAAAATAGTGTCTTTATGTAGCAACCTTGTGAATGAATGGCATTTTTCTGCCAATTGGGAGATGAACCTCCTTATAGATTGAAGTCTTCCTTAAAGAGACCTCATTTGGCTAATATTCTTAGGGATTTCCATGTCCATTATTGCTTGTACTTTCTTGGGATCTACTTCAATGCCTTTTGCAGAAACAATGTAACCTAAGAGTTTGTCAGATTGTACCCCAAAAGCACACTTCTTTGGATTGAGTCTCACTTTGAATTGTTCTAGCCTTGTGAAAATCTTGTCTAATATTGGTAAGTGATCCTTTCTTTCATGTTATTTTTCTAGAATATCATCCACATAGTCTTCTAAAAAGGTATGCATCATATCATGGAAGATGGTAGTCATTGCTCTTTGGTAAGTTGCTCCAGCATTTTTGAGACCGAAGGGCATCACATTCCAACAAAAGGTTCCCCATGGGCATGTAAAAGTTGTCTTCTCTTGGTCTTCAAGTGCAATTTGGATTTTATTCTATCCACTAAATCCATCCATCAAGGAAATCATAGAATGACCTGCTATTAAATCCACTATTGTATCAATGCTAGGTAGTGGAAAATCATCTTTTGGGAAAGCAAGATTGAGATCTCTAAAATCTATGCAAACTCTAATAGATTTGTCATGTTTTTTGACCAGCATAATGTTGTATATCCATTCTTCATATGAAATTACTCTTATGAATCAAACCTTGAGGAGCTTTTCCAATTCTGCTTTTACCAAAAGTGCCACATGAGGGTGCATCTTTCTCAATTTTTTCTTTACGGGCTTCACACTGGGTTTCACATTTAAATGATGCATTATGAAGCTTGGATCTAACCCTAGCATATTAGCATAAGACCATGCAAAGTTAATTTTCTTTTCTTGAAATAATTTGATGAACTCCTTCTTTTCTGGTGGACTCAAAGATGTTGCTAGATGAGCAAACTTAGGATCCTCTTTGGTTCCAATGTTAACTTTCTTTGTTGGTTCAATAAGGATGGGTAATATTTCATCTTCATGTTCAGGTAGGGCATCCAACCTCTCTTCCTTAGGTGCCACAATTGGGTTTTCACCTTTTCAAACATCCAATTTTTTTACTTTCTTAGGTTCTAGCACTGCCATATGGTGGTTTTCACCACTAGACCTTTTCATTTTTTTATATTTTTTTCTTTTATTTTGTGGATTGAGAGGTTGGAACCTTGCCTCTATCATCATGTATGGATTGTATTCATTGATGTAAGAAGATGGCTCAACCGCATTTAGATATTGGACCATTGCAAGGTCATTGGGAAAGTATAATAGGTCAATTGGTTTGAATAAATCCCAATCAATGAGTTCGGGGTGCATTAAGGATAAAAATTCATTTGGAAAATTGTCATTCAAATGGTTTAAGGACATGACCTCAATTGAAGGTTCGTACATTGTATCTCTTAGGTCTATGACATGGGCTTCCTTAAGATGTTCCATGGAAGTTGGATCAAAGTCCCCTTCACTAGAGTCCTCACTGATTTCCATGGGAAAGAATGCATGTGGATTAAATACAACATTTGAATCACCCCCCCCCCCCCCCCATGAAGGTACCCAAGGTTCACCTATCCATTTACTATTCCTAGATGCTTGACCTATGTTGGATTCTTGAGGTTCACTTGACACTTGTGTAGAATTTGAACCTTAATGTTCATTTTCTTGACTTGTAACATTGGGAATAGTTGCATATGTGTGAATAACATCAACTTCTATGTCATGAAAAGAATCTTCGGAAAAGGAATCCCACTCATAATCCCTAGAATCATCTTCACTTTCAGAACCAACCATGTGCACATGTTCATGGGAACCATGCATTAGACTTGAACTTTCTCCTTTAAGTTGAAAACCTATTCTGGCTTTCTCTTCTTTTGCTCTCCAAGTTGGTTCAATGGGTTCTAATAATTCTCTATTTCAAACTCCTAAGGGTCATCTTCCCTTAAATCCCATTTTCTACATGATTTGATACCCTTTCCCATATTGATCGATTTGAATGTTGATGTATTGTACCCTTTCCATAGAATGTTTTGAAGTGTCCTCCTCTTTATAGAGCCATTGTAGTACTTCATTATCCTCCTTCTCTAAGGAAGATTTATCACTCTCTCTTACAAAATGAGCATTTTATTTATGAGGGGGATGAGCACTTGATGGCTTCCCATGTATCCTAGGATAGGTTGGTAAATCAAATAGGGAAACGAAATATTCTCTCACTCCCTTGGAGTTCATTTTACATTGATTTTTAAAGGTGTGCATCAATTCACTCATCTTTTGATATTGATCCTTCTTAGCTTGTTCTCTTTCTTCCTTGGTAGGTTTCAAAGTTTCCATCCTCAATTTATAAGTCTTAACTAAATTATCATGTGAATTTTGACCCTCATAACTCATCTTTTCCTTTGCCTTAGTTGTTGTAGTTGATTTAGTTTGATTGGGGTTTGAGATGGAAGTAGCATTTGATGTCAACTTAAAACTTTCCTCTTTAGGTTCTTCAATAGTATCATTAGGGATGACTCCTTCCCTATTGTGAGGAATAAATAATTCATGACTTGGCTTCAATGTGTTGCAATATTGGAAGGGATTAGAATCTCCTCCGATTATGATCTCCTCACCTCTATGTGGAAATTTTATGCATTGGTGATAAGTAGAAGGTATCGCTTGCATCTCATGAATCCAAGGTCTTCCCAATAAGATATTATAAGTTAATTTTATGTCAAGAACTTGACATATAGTATCTTTTTTTATTGGTCCCACTTGGATAGGTAAAACAATCATGCCTTTTGAAGACTTTTCTTCCTCATCGTAAGCCTTAATGGTGATTTACTTCTTAGGGTCAATAAATGATTTGGATATCCCTAAAGACTTGACAAGGTTTAATGTACAAATATTGAGACTGGCTCCCCCATCAATGAGAACTCTCTTAACCCTATGCCTTTGGATTAACACTTCTATATGCAAGGGAAAATTTTGAGGGTGGGTAATAGACATGTCATCTTGTTTGGAGAACGAAAGGAAATGAGGAGCTATGAGATGTCTTACCATATTTTGAAACTTACCCTCTTCCAAGGTTATAGGAACATTGGTTTCCACTAGGGCTTTTTCCAATATTTCTTTGCGATTAGGAGATAGTTTCAACAACTCCAAAATAGAGATTTGTGCTAGAGTTTTATGCAATTGATCCACCAAACTATAAGGCCTTATTGAAGAGGATGTTGGCTTGGCCAAAGTAGTTGTTGAAGTAAGACCAAAGGTTTTAGGGGCACTTCCTTGTGAGGTAACTCTTGTTTTTTTCCCCTAGTTACAACATTAGAGGACTCTTGAATAGGTTTTTCTTTGATTACCATAATATTGATAGTACTATCATGTCCAGATAGTGCATTAATAGTATTATCATAGGTGTGGGAAAAGTTGACATTGTTGTTGCTTCTCAAATTGTTGCCATTGTTCCCTCCATTGTTTGAGTTGGAAGATTCACCTTTTTCATGTTTGTAAAAAGGATTCTTATAGGCCATGTAATCTTTGTTGTTTTGAGGGCCTTCTACCTTTATCACACCATTGTCAATTAGGTCTTGCACTAAGTGTCTCAAACGCATGCAATCATTTGTCTTATGTCCTTGATTTCTATGGTATTCACAACTACTAGACTCACTCCACCATGTAGGTTTTATTTGTGCTTCATATGGTTGAGCTATAGGTAAGTTTATAAGATTATTAGCAATGAGGGTTCTTAATGCCTTCTCAATGGGCTCACCCAAAGGTGTGATTGTTCTTTTAGGAGTTGGTGTAAAGAAAGGCTTAGGTTTGTTAGCCCCTTGATTGGTCCCAAAGTTATTATTGTTATTTTTATTGTTGTTTTTGAAAGGTACCTTGGGTTCTTGGGTCACATTATTAGCTTGAGAAAATCCTTTGGTAAGATTAAAAGAGGTGGCCTTCAAATTGTTAGCCTCTACAACTCCATCATTCACTACTCCTTTATTGTTATTCCTCATCCAAAACCAGTTATTGTTAGGAGGATTTCTATTTTGGTTGTTATTGGAGGTATTGTTGTTGTTGTTTTTATAAAGCTTTAATTCTCCACTTTTGACCAATACCTCTTTTGTGGTAACCCCATTCTCAATTAGGTCTTGGAAAGACCTAGGACATTGCAGTCTCAACTGGTAATTCATCTCATTATTCAATCTATTAATAAAGATATCCATCTTCTCTTTTTTAGGTACACTTTGAGGGTATCTAGCAAATACCGCTCTCCATCGTTGTAAGAAAAGTAGGAATCCTTCTCCCTCTTGTTGCTTGGTATTACATAAATTTATCATCATAACCTCATGTTTGATATTGTAGGAATAATGAGTCACAAATTTGGAGGCCAACTCTTCGAAGGTTTGGATGTCGGAGGGTAACTTTGAAAACCACTCCATGGCCATGCCTCCTAAAATTCTAGGAAATAACCATATGAGGTAAGTCGTATCATGCATGAACTCTAGGCTCAATGCACAAAATTCCCTTAAGGGATCTTGAGGATCAGTTGTTCCTTCATACTTGTCATATTTAGGAAAGATAGCATTAGTTGGGAATGGAACCATAATTAATGACTTATCAAACGGAAAAGGACATAAGGCTTCGATAGAAATGGGTTTAGGAACCACACTTTGTTTCATCATGTCCAATTGCATTTTGAAGAGTTTGAATTGTTTACTCATGATATCAATAGGATTATCCTCAACTTCTTTTTTCTTAAGTTGATTGGTATCATAGTCATGGGGAAGTTTGAGACCCGTTTGTGCTAGGTCTAGGAAGTATTTTTCTTTGTCTTTTTCCAACACTTTTTCCATGATCTTCATGAAGAAGGGACTTTGCATTGCTTCATTAACCTTTTCATCGGTTACTTCTTCATCATTACGGTCAATGTTTCCCCCATTGTTATTATTATTGTTTAACCCTTGGTTGTTAGGGTCAAGATTTACTCCTCCAAGATTGTTGTTGTTTAACCTTTGATTTTTAGGGCCAATGTTTCCTCCTCCCATGTTATTGTTGTTTGACCCTTGATTGTTAGGATCAACATTTCCTCCTCCATTGTGTTTCATATCTTTGTTAAATGGTTAGTTTGATCAGGGTACATGTTGCCAAATGGAAAAGACATTGTTGGCTCCGTCTCCTTTATAGGTTCTTGTAAGGGTCTTGAAGAAGTAAAGTTATCACTCAGAAAAGGACACTCCTGCCTAAGATAGGATCCGTCGGGTTGTAGGGTAGACTTGATATAATGAGATCGCATAAAATCTGGCATTAACATAAATCATATAAAGATCTTAGGCTTTTGTCGTCACTTAAAATGATCAATCCTTGGATGATTTTGCAAAATATCTAAAAATGGCGGATTCTAATCAAATGGAATATACACATAGGTAAAATTTCCAAAAGGGTATCCAAAAATGTAGGTATCTTGTTTTCAAACCCTTGAAAAATATCCATTATTTTCCCTTCTTTGTTTCTGGGCGTCACTTCCTGTTGTGTAAGCGTCACTTTAATGTTAGTACGGGTTAACTGGAATTCTTATACGTGGCACTTTGCAGTTAGTATGCAGTGTTTGCCTGTTGATAGGTGTTATTGAATTGTTTCCAAGTGGCACTTTCCAGTGACTTACACAGTTTTTGACAGATGGTAGGCGGTGTCATTTCAGTTGTTTACGCATCACAGAACTGTATGTAGGCATCGTTTAAATGATCATACGCGACTTTACCGATCAAAGTTGAATTTTCAATTTTTTTAGGTTTTAAAAGTTTAAGGTCTTTGATCAGATCTGTCAGAGAAGATTCTTCCTTGAAAATGAAATACAAACTCAACACACACATCAAATTTGCATCATATCCCTAAAACAACACTAAAAGTGTATGTTATTGGTCATTTTCACAAGTATATCACAAGGAATTCTTCCAAGCAATCTACCTAGAGTCAAACAAATGTGGCTTTTAACAATGGCTCTAGAAGGTAGGCTTACTATTTTAACCAGGTTTTAATGAACACCTCCGTTCTAAATCATGTCAAGTTCCTTTACCCCCTTGCAAGCTTCCCACATGCACAAAAGTATGATTTTGCGCAATCCTGAAGGACTACTCGAGGAAGTGAGGATGACTTGCACGCAACTTAGTCACTTTTTGATTAAGGTTAACTATATTTATTTATAGTGGGTTGGATGATATTGTGGCTAAAGCGATTGTCTCCCACTTTGGGTCGTTCCCTCTCACCGCCTTCATAAAGGAATTCTCAGGAGGCAGGCCCTCTAAAGTTCTATTTAATCTAGCATATATAGAAAGCATAAAATGAACTTAGTCCAACAAGTTTGGGAGTTTGATTCACTCAAAGAGTGAAGAGAATATCCCTATTGTCTTCCTTCATTCCAAACACTTCAAGTACTTTTTGTTCTTTTTCAACCCCTTGACAAGGAGGTTCTTAAAATGGAAATGTTTGGTTAATTCCTTCCCTTTCTTTCTACCAAATTGAACTCACATGTTTGGCTTTTTGATCCACTTCAGAAAGTGGAGAGCATATGCCTAATGTTTGTTCAATTTGGACAATAATAGGGTTTTTTTCCTATTAAACTAGATTCAAAGGAATGCCACAATAAATCAATGCAAGCTTGTTAAGATAAGTACCTCATTTTTTAAGCTAGCAAAGGCTAGGTGCATTTTTTATTGATTTTGTTTTTTTTGCTACTCACCTAGTGGCAATCGTTCCCACCCTGGCTCCTCCAACAA
Organism: Thuja plicata; assembly: GCA_018584345.1. Taxonomy (NCBI): domain Eukaryota; kingdom Viridiplantae; phylum Streptophyta; class Pinopsida; order Cupressales; family Cupressaceae; genus Thuja; species Thuja plicata. Next base: position 3,125,494 of record MU227884.1, read on the forward strand.
GTTAGTCAACACAACCAACAAAGTGAATAAAAACTTGAAAATGAACTTGACAACATGCTCCTAAGTTCTTTTTGATTAAAATTTGCAAAATCAAACTTAAAGAACTCAAAAACAAGAAATCAAATTAAAGATTAGGGAACTTCTTTTTGTATGCAAAAAATATTTTTATATAATGATCATACAAATGTTCTTCTTCCTTTAAATTTTCTAAAATATTGGAAGCATGAATTTGCATAACATGTTTAGTTTGTGCTCGTACCTCTTTGCTAGGCCTTGTAACGTTAAGTTATGGCTTCTGTACCTTCATGTGCTTGCTCATAGAATGTTTAAAATGTGTCACAACACAGATCACACGTGGTAGTTGACAATTCACAGGCAGTGCTTTGCAGCTCACAGGTGACGCTTTACAGGATTACGCGTCACACTTTGTCTCATACGCGATGAAATAATTTAAGACAGAAATAGAATAAAATTTGCATGTGTCATTTAACTATTCACGGGCGTCATTGGATTGATCATACGCGTAATTTTACCTTTTTTCTACAAAATAGACATAAAAGTGAATCTAAAACACACAAAACTTGATAAAACGGTGAAAATGAGGCCTAAGGCCCCACGATGCACGCCATTTGTTGAGTTAATACACCTTCATGAAATTAGGACAATTAACTACAATTCTATGGAAAGAAATACACAAATTAATCTAAAGAATTGTATTTAAAATCCATAACATCTCATGGTTCTCTAACTAGGCTTTGCAAGTAGAGCTCTCAGCCTTAATCTCTACTAGTGGCCTTCCTAGAATGAGAAATTGATGATAAAATGCTTAATCTAGCTCTCAATTCTCTCAATTTAATACAAAATGAATTCAAATGCTCTCATGAAATGATATGATCTCTCAATTTTCTATGAAATGCTCTCACTATTACTCAAAATGCTATGAAATCGCCTATAATGAGGATGTTTTGCATTTGAATTTTCTAGGATATGCTTATGCTTGAAAATGGCTTATATTTATAGTAAAATCCCAAGGGTAGGGGGTAGAGTGAATTGATTATGGGTTAGTCCTTGGTTGAGTTTGATCTCTCAAATGGTTTCAAATAAGGGGACCATTTAAATATTGTCCTCAAAGGGTGGGACAAAATGAGTGGATGAGATTTTAAAGGATAAATAAGAGGTTGAGATGCAAAATTGGAGTGATCCGTGTGCAAGTGTGTTCTCAATTCTCATTGGCTCTTTTATTGTGTTGAAAAGATATTAGGATTTTAATTAATTCAACTATTTAATTAATTTATCCATGTAGGGAATAGGTTCAATTTTATTTTTTGATTGAAACTATACAATTAATTGATTAAAATCAATTGCATAACTTGATTAAAATCAATTGCATAACTTGATTGATCCTTTTAGGTTTGTTTTTAATTATTTGATTTCATGATTAATTAATCCCTTGATTTAATTTTGATTTAGTCCACTTTGATTGATAAATGTCCATTTAAATTGATTTTGATCCATTTTGAAGCATTTGAAGCATTTTAATGAGATTTTTTGAGATTTTTTGAGATTTGCATATTTTGATGATACTAAGACACCTAGTCAATTTTGGGTGTCTACAAGGATAAAAAATCCTTTCTCCTATAACCCAAGAGATCAAATTTAATCAAGAGTCTTCATCATAGGGATGCATCTTTTCCTATCTAGACTCCCTTTAGACACACCTCATCTGCAATCATCAAATACAATTGGAACATTTGTTTATCCTTAGTTGTCAAAGCTCGATCACAATTGACTTGTAACTTGAAATTTATTCAAGAATAGTTTCATGCATGTAAGAACAAGACCCTATAAATTCACCATTATTCATAATCCCAATGGAGAAACTATTATAGCAGCAAGAACATCTTGTGACCCATAATTGCAAGTTGACTCAACCTAACCAATTGATTCACAAAACTCTATCAACATGAATCAAGAGGAGAATGAGTGGGCTAGGAGCAACAACAACAAGTAAAACAACAACAGCCACAACAATGATGCTCATAATGAAGAAGATTAACAAATTACATACAAAAGAGTACAAGAAGCATTAAAAAATCCTAGATTTCAAAGGCTTATGGAGCGAGTGCTTGAAACCAATAAAGAGAGATATTTCATCACTCTAGCACAAAAAGGGGTCAAGCTACCTCACGATTATGTTGTATCAATGCTCAAACAAAGTGAGGATGAGGTAAATCCTATAGGATTCTTAAATAGACACATCTGATCCCTCCAACAACAACTTGAGGATATCAAAAGAGAGCCTTCACGCAATCAATACACTTTAGAAATCATTTGCCCTTATCAATTTGACAAGACTTTGAATATGATACCCTTTCCACCAAATGTAGAATTGCCTAAATTTGACAAATATATGGGTACAACAAATTCCCAAGACCATATCAGATAATTTTTTACCCTTAGTATGGAATTTATCCATGAACCCACATATTTTATGTGATTATTTCTACGAAGTTTAGGTGGCCAAGCAATGGAATGGTTCTCCAAATTGCCACCTGGAATGGGAACGTTTGAAGAAATCGTTAGCAAATTTGTCGGTCAATATTCCTACAAAATTGAACATGAGATAAAAATGTTATATCTTTGCAATGCTAGACAAAAGGAAGCAGAAGCTTTCTTGGCATACTTACATCGATGGAGGAAACTCTTTTCTAAGTATCCATGCACTATCCTAGAAAAGGAGAAGATGGATATCTTTATAAACACCTTGACTCGACAAATGAGATTTAGACTCCAGTTGTAATGTCATGTCTCTTTTGATAAAGTGATCAAAAATAGTATTTCCATTGAGGATGCTTTACTCATAAATGGTGAAATGAAACTTTACAAGGACAGTAAAAGCTCTACTAGCAATAAAAACAATAACAACAACAATGAGCAACCCAGCTTTTGGACAAGAAACAAACATGTTACCAAGGATGGGGTTTGTAGATAACAATATTGTGAAGCCTTCACAACTCATCTTAAATATGTCAAATCCTCTATACAAGAACTATAATAAATCAGGAAGCACATCTCAAAGTAATTAGGATAAGACAAAAATTTTCTCATATTTTCCTAGGAGAAAATTTACACCTTTGGGAGAGCCCCTCGATTTGGCACTGAAAAAGATTTTGGATAACAATATAATAACTGTGTATGTATAAATCATACCTTCATGAAATAAAGGTGCAATCTATTAATTATATGGAAAAAATAATATAATTTAATCTAAGAATTGACAAATAAAGCATTTAACATCACATGGATCTCTATCTAAGCATGATAATAGAAATCTCAGCCTTAATCTCTACTAGTGACAGTCCTAGAATGAGAATTTGTGTTTGATTATCCCTATTCTAGCTCACAACTCTCAAATTTATAATGAAATGCATTCTATTATGATCTCAATTACTCAAAATATGCTCAAATATGCTCTCAAATGTTTATGATCTTGCTAAATTTCTCTATAATAAGGATGCAATTGCTCATGAATGTCTAGTGTTGTTTATGCTTGCAAAATGGCTTCTATTTATAGGATTTTCCCAAGTGTAGGGGTAGATTCAATTGATCATCATTAAGTCTTGGTTGAGTGAAAGGCTTTCAAAGGGTTTCAAATTGGGGGACAATTTAAATGCTTGTCTCAAAGGTTGGGACAAAGAGACAAATTTGAGTGATTAGGATTGAAAGTTAAAAATGAGTGATTGAGATTTAGACTTTGGAGTGATCCATGTGCTTTGCTTTCTCAATTCTCATTGGTTCCTCAAATTCATGTTGAAAGATATTGGGATTTATTAATTCAATCAATTAATTAAATTAGCCATGTAGGGGAATAGGTTGGATTTGATTTTTGATTTAAAATATACAATTAATTGATTAAAATCAATTATATAGTTTGATTAATCCCTTTAGGCTTATATTTAATCATTTCATGTCATTGTTAATTAATCATTTTGATTTTATTGATTTGTCCCAATTTGATTTAATAAATGTCCATTTGAATTGATTTGATCCATTTTGATGAGATTTGGAGCAATTTGATGAAAAATGCAGATTTGCTTGATTAGAGAACACCTGCCCAGTTTTAGGTGTCTACAAATTCCCCTCTTTGAATTGATGTGTGAAGCACATTAGTTCAAATAAAATTGAATGTCTTGATCACTGATTCGATTCCTAATTGATTGATACAAAACTTGATTGATTGATAACCTGGTTTGATGATAACCTGATCCAAGATACGAAACTTGATTCAAAACCCCGATGCAAAGATTGTAGAAACTAATTTGATAATGTGCAGAATTCCTCACTGATGATATTTTGAAATTTCAATGCCCCAAATTTAGATTTATGTTTGATCTAGAATCCTGATTTGATACTGTGATGATGCCCCCTCAGAAATAAAAAATAGATTGATGTTCGAAAGCAACAGATGATGATACTGATAAAGAATAGATCCAATATGTTTTCATTTATTAAAACAATGATGATGATCCTGGCAACAAAACATGCCCTAGTGCAAAGAAAATGTTGATTAGGTCAAACTGGGTCAAAAATCTCTTCAAAATTAGGTCAAATAGTATAAATAGGTTGAGAAATCCATTTTTACTATTCATTTTCACTTTTTACTATTGAGATTTTGCTCTGATCCTCATGTAATGTTTGACGATGGTGGTCCCCATTTGAGATCATCAGTTTAAGCGAGGGCACAAATATCAGAGACCGGCAGACTATGGACCTCTGGTAAGTGGTTTTGAACCTCTTTGTGTATTTATTTCTTTTGTACGACTACATTTAATTCTTTTAATCATGCTTACTAGGATAGATTAGGGCAATTTTAGCCCAAATGTTGTGTAGGATAGTTTAAATGACGCCTAGCAGTGCCAAATGTCACATATGTATTGTTAAATGATGCCTATGCATATTGAAATGTCACGTATAGATTGGGTCAAAACATGCTTGCGAGAGATAAAATATCGCTTAACAAACCCTAGGGAAAAACAAGTTGTTAAATGTCACGGCAGATAATTGAAATGCCACCTACAAAGGGAAAATGACACATATAAGGAAAAATACAGCGTTTGATTAGTCCACTCATGCCTGTGATAGATAAAATGATGCTTAAATGTGAAATGACATGTACACTCTGTGAAGTGACACCTGCAAGAAAATTTGATGGAATCCTGATTTCAAAGACAACAAACTAATTTTGATTGAACGTCTCGATTAACAAATTGATTTCTAGGATAGATAGGTGTGTTTAGTAATGCTATAAAGTGTTTAGGATATTAGAGAAATCACATAAATGGATGTTTGATATGTCAATCTAATTGGATAGAAAACTGGTTGATAGGATAACTGATATATTGATCCCTTCTCAAGATCTAGAGTTAGGAACAATAGTTTGATTCGCTCAAAAAAAGAGTAAAGGATTGATTTGATTATTGTTGATTGACTTGAAATGATCCATTGATATGAAGATATTGATACGATTCACTTGATTGAAAAATAGGCATAGTTCCATAAGTTGTATGTATAGAGCCTTCCATCGTGGTTGCTTGATTTAGCGGGCGATCTGACAAGACCCAAGACACACATGATTGAGCAGTGTGGTTTGTACTTTGTCCTTGATATAACTCAGTTCCAGCTGAACCAAGGATTACTCACATCTATGGAAGAGCATTGGCACTCTGACCATAATACCTTCCACTTACCCCTTGGCGAGATGACTATCACACCTGAGGATATATATAGACTATTACGCATCCCTACCTGAGGAGATAGGGTTTACTATGATCAGGTATATGATGGCAATTCTTGCAGATGGGTCTTTGTAGATCCAACGATCAGATATGATACTATTACATGGGCATAGTTCGCGTCGTTCCCTACTTTTCCTATAGTGTTAGGTGTAGTGATCAGCGGTTTACTCCTTCCTGATAGATGAGGTCACGGATTCGCAGTCGGATGGGGCCAGATCCTGGAGGACTTACTTACACATCCTTGGAGATTTGATTGGGGTTCCTATGTGCTCACATAGTTATATCATGATTTACACAAGGTTTTGTATTGAGAGAGTGCATCCATATCGACAGGACTGATTCTATTATAGTTATGGACCTGGGAGCGCATCCTAGTCACCAGATCGATTGCAGCTTGAGTGCAGGGTCAAAGATGGTTGTATGAATTCCTTTATGATGGGATGATTGTCCAACATCGTCTAGGTAAGGTTGAGTACTAGTGGAGGATGATACATGACATAGATCAGGTTCTTTGGAGACCTTATCTTGGTTGTGAGGGCTGGAGAGAGGATGATGATGAGTTACCTTATATATTCTCCCCTCGATGGATGATTGGTCGATCACCTCTTGTTATTGAGAGATTCTTCTTTATGAGAGTGTTATGACAGTATGGTAGGGTATAGGATATGCTGCATGGTATGGAATTATATGCACGAGTACAAACACATCGATCCATGTGGGGAGCTCAGGTTGATTATGAGTTTCCTTGTACTGAGATTGATAGATTGGGTTTCATCCGATGGGACATGTTAGATCATGTTGTTGATGTTGGGATGTCTGCAGAGTATAGAGAGTGGTTTACCAGGCACAAATTTATGAGATACATCGATCTGGTGGAGCCTATCCCAGATGTAGATGAGACATCTAATGATGATGATGGAAAATATGGTGATGGAGGTGGAGGTGGTCAGAGAGTATAGTGAGTACAGCAGGCTCCTAGAGTTTCAAGAGCTCCTAGGGTACCTAGAGCTCCTAGAGCTTTAGGCAAAGGATAGATGGGACCTTGGATGTGGGGTGGGCATGTCAAAGCTAGGGGTGGTGGGTATGTTCCTATACATAGATAGGTGGTTCTTCCCATACTAGCTATAGCATGGGGACATTAGATATAGAGGGATGCTAGGTAGGCGCACCTTGATCAGGCCAGGCAGGTTTCTAGGGCATAGGTTCAGGTTCAGGTACAAAAATTACCATTATAGGTTCCTATCATATAGCCACAAGTTAGTGCAGTGCCCACATGTCCAATATAGCCACCTCCACCTAGTAGAGTGGAGCAGGATATCTAGAGCCTACAGACAGGTTTCTCGGCTATGTCAGCTTAGGTGGCTCAAATTAGTGCAATGGTGTAGCCATTTATGAGCAGGATAGAGTAGATGAGCCAGGGTGCATCTAGCAGTCAGGTTCCTCCTAGGACCACAAATAGATCAGATAGGGGTCAGGATGGGCCAGGGGATACAGGTATAGGAGATGGATACAAGTACAGGAGCTGGATTAGGTGTTGGGACCGGTGATGTATCAGGTGCCCCCACAGGGTTTTGATTGGATATAGCTTTGATATTGATCTTTAGGATATGTATTGATGTACCATATGTATGATTTGATCTGGATTTTGATGATGTACCATTTTTTTGATGTATCTTGATATACAGATATTTATGGATATTTTGATGGACATTTATTGATGATGCTCTTTGATTCTCATGATGTTGTTATGATGTTGGTGTGATATTTCTTTATATGTAGATCTATATGTTTTCTATTATGCATTTACGATTATATGCTATGGATGCAGTATCTTAGATATGACATAGATAAATTGATGGACATGATTATGTAACTACTACTATATGTTTTTGATTTATGATGAATGGTGTATGCAATGCAATGGTAAAATGAATGCAACTATCTTTTTGAGTTTTTTTATGTATGCAACTTATATGAAATGCACTTTTAAATGGATGCAACATGGATAATGATTAATGCTTTTATGAATATTTTGTTGTTCTCTTTGATATAAAAGATAATGATTAATGATTAATGATTAATGATTAATGATTAATGAATGGATGCAAAAGATAATCTCACATCATTTATTTGAAACAAGATAATTAATATTGAACCCCCAAAAATTGATTAACCCCCTTGAACTTGGAAAATCCTTTAAACATGCAATTAATCTAACATGAAAATGTAATGCAATGCAACTAACTGTCACTAGATTTTTGTGAACGAAATGCAATAGAGATATATTTTCATCATTGAGCATTATGGAACTAAGAGAAAGTACAATCATCACTAACCACATTATGATGATATGAATACCACATTCATCAATTTGGTAACCATTGGGAAACTAGTACAACCCTCACTAGTTGAATAATCAACTATGGGAGTATGAATACTAGTTTCATCGGATTCAATGTTGCAAGTGGATTTTGGTATTAAGATATGGAAGATCTAAATAGATAAGGTATCCCTTTGTGTAAAAAAACAAAGGTTAACCCTCCTTCCTATATGAAAGTCCTTGATGGTTCTTTGATGACCATTTCCTTAGATGAATTCACACAAGTTGGTGGATCTTCCTCAAAACAATCAATCCAAGTCAAGAAAATATCATGTCTTCATCATCACCAATCTAGTCAAAACATCATCGATTAGCTAAAAAGACATGACAAAATGTAATGAATATCATCAAAAGCTTCAAGTGTTTTGTATTGTATCAATATTTTTAATAGAATTTCCAAACATTCTGATCATTTAGGGTTTGTCAAATTTTAATCCTAATAATAAATTCATGAAGTTCAAGGATCAAGTTGCAAGATCGAATGCTTGATTTGAAAAATTATATCTATCAAAGGTTCAACAATATCTCTCCTCTGAAGCTCTGATAATTCCTTCTGACATGTGACCAAAAGTAGCACTTATTGAATCCGTTTATATCAAAACCAGTGCTTCCCCCCCACCCCAAGTGATAAATGTGACCATGTAAATCTTGGGCCAATGAAACCTAGTATGTGACAATACAGCTCAAAGATGTTATTATGACTATGTACAAATGACGGATGTAATGAGGATATACAAATGGTATGATGAAAAGGCAATATGTACAAATGCAACTCGGAAAGACCTAAGGGATAAAAAAGTGTTTGATTGCCAGGTTTTCACCTTTTGAGGTTTATTGCTTTTTCTCTTCTTTTTTTGTTACCAAGGCGCCTATTGCTAGGTTTTCACCAAGACACTATTTCTCTTTTTCAATTTTTTTCTTTTTTTCTTTTTTCAATGTTTTTGATATTATCAAGGTGCCTATTTGCTAGGTTTTCACCAAGACAACCATTTTTTTATTTTTGAATGTGTTTGCTTTCTTCATGCTCAATTTTCTCCTTTTTATGCTTTTCTAATTTTCCATTATTTTTAAACTTTTGATCTTTCTCATTGTTTTTTTAATTTTGAACTTTTCTCATTTTTTTGGATTTTGAACTTTTTGCATGTACAAAAAATGATGTTGAATTCATCGGATACAAAGTCATCTGATACTCTGTCTTCCTATACTCTTTCATCTGATCAGGTATGAAACCTCTTTAAATGAATGTTGTTAATAGGCTCTTGCAACTAATCACCCTCACAATCAGCTAGCTTGTAGGTCCCCATTCCAAAAGAGGAAGTAATTAAAAAAGGTCCAAGCCAATTTACCTCTCATTTTCCTTTCTTTTCTCTATCTACTTGGTTTTTAGGATTTTCTCTTAACACTAAGTCTCCCACTTGAAAGGTTCTAGGTTTGATATGCTTGTTGTGATTCCTTAAGATTCTATTTTGATACACTTTCAAATGCTCATAAGCTTGTGTTTGATGTTCCTCCAACAATTCCAATTGTTGAAGTTGAGCAACCCTATAATCCTCGTCAGTGATTAATCCATGTAATGAAACTCTTAAGGATGGGATTTCAACCTCCAAAGGTAGAACAGCTTCTGCCCCATAAACCAAGGAAAATGGTGTAGCTCCTGTTGGTGTTCGAATGTTAGTTCTGTAGGCCCACAATGCCAGGTTTATCTAGATGTGCCAATCTCTTCCTAATTTTTCCACTGATATTTTCAAGATTTTAAGGATATTCTTATTAGTAGCTTCAGCTTGTCCATTACCTTGAGGATAGTAAATGGAGGAAGAATGGTTTGTTATATGGAAGGTTTCACATAGTTCATCCACATCTTTGTTCTTGAATTGTTTCCTATTTTCTGTGATGATGGCATGAGGAATACCATATCTATAAATGATGTGATTAAGGATAAACATAGAAATATATTTTCCCATTGCACTTGTCAAAGGTACGGCCTCTACCCATTTGGTACAATATTCTGTTGTTGTGATGATGTATTTGTGGCCATTGGAAGAAGGTGGATAAATCATTCCAATAAGATCAAAGCCCCATTGGTAAAATGGCCATGGTGTGATAAATGGGTGCAACTCTTGTGCGGGTACATGATTCATGTCTACATAGTATTGGCATTTTGAACACACTTTAACAAAGTGGCAAGCATCCTTTTCTAAGGTTTTCCAAAAATACCCCATACAAAGGATTTTCTTGGCTAAATTCATCCCACTCAAATGTGACCCATAGATACCCTCGTGAACTTATTTTAAAGCTAGATTCAATTCCTCATCCTCTAGGCACCTAAGAATCTTTCCATCAATACCTTTGCAATACAATGTGTCTGATAGGATAATGTAACGAGCCGCTTGCCATATAAAATGTCATTTTTGGGCACAGGTTTGGTCTAAAGGGAAAACTTGGTCTTTGAGATAGGTATAAATGGGTCCATACCAAGGTGAGTCATGTCCATTTATAAGGCCAATGATTATTTTTTTTAGGTAGGTTAAAAGCTGGTTTCACCAACTCTTCCAGCAAGAATTTGTACCTCACATTTTGATCAAGAATTTGGAATAAATAAGCCAAAGTAGCCATAGCATATGCAGCTCTATTCTTGTCCCTTGGAATTTTCTCAAATGTAATCAAGGAAAACTATTTCTTCCATTCATATACCATCCTCTTATATGGCATCAATTTTTCATCCTTTTTTTTATATTCATCATTGATTTGATTGATAACTAATTGGGAATCCCCATATACTTGAAATTCTATAACATTCCATTTTAATGCCTATGACAAAAGATTCATACTCTGCAATATTTTTATGCAAGGGAACAATAGTTTATAAGGCTTAGGATTGGTGTATCATTGAGGTGTAATCAATAAAATTCTGGCTCCTGAACCATTCTAAGTGTAAGATCCATCGACATATAATTTCCATGCTTTGGCTTCCACATTGACTATTTCTGCATCTGGAAATTCAACTTGAATAGGATGAGTAGAAACTAAAGTATTTTCAGCCAATTGATCATCTATGACTTGTCCCTTGATCACTTTTCGTTCCATATAATCAATGTAAAACTCACTAAGTACCATCACCCATTTAGCAATTCTTCATGTTAGGGTTGTTTTACTAAGCAAATACTTTAATGGATCAATTTTTGCAATCAACTTCACCTTGTGCATCTACATGTAATGTCTTAGTTTTTGTGAGGCAAAAACCACTGCTATACAAGCTCTTTCCATGAAGCTATAGTTCAACTCATACTTGATCAAGGTTCTGCTTAAGTAGTAAATAGCTCTTTCTTTTCCTTCATCATCCTCTTGTGCCAACAAAACCCCTAAATATCTCTTTATTGCTAAAATATATAGTAGTAAGGGTTTTCCTTTGATGGGAGGCATAAAAATGGGTGGATTTACCAATTATGTCTTCAATAAGGTGAAATCTTGTTCACATTTGTATCCTTATGTAGAAATCTTGTAAAAGAGTGGCACTTTTCCACCAATTGAGAAATGAACCTCCTAATAGATTGAAGTCTTCTTTGAAGTGACCTCATTTTACTAATGTTTTTGGGAGTTTCCATGTCCATGATTTCTTGCAATTTTTCTGGATCTACTTCTATCCCTTTTGTTGAAACTATGTAGCCTAAGAGTTTGTCGGATTGAACAACAAATGCACATTTCTTTGGATTTAACCTTACTTTAAATTTCTCCAACCTTGTGAAAATATTTTCTAAGATAGGGAGATGATCTTTTCTTTGATGTGCCTTTGATAAGATATCATCCACATAGTCTTCTAGGAAAATATGCATCATGTCATGGAAGATAGTTATCATTGCTCTTTGGTAAGTTACTCCGACATTTTTGAGGCCGAAGGGCATAACATTCCAACAAAAAGTACCCCAAGGGCACGTGAAAGCAGTCTTTTCTTGATCCTCAGGTGCAATTTGAATCTGATTGTATCCACTAAATCCATCCATCAATGAAAACATAGAATGTCCTGCTGTCAAATCCACTATAGTATCAATGATAGGTAATGGAAAATCATCCTTAGGGAAAGCAAGGTTAAGGTCTCTAAAATTCGTGCATATTCAAATGGACTTGTCATGTTTAGTAACAAGTACAATATTGGAAATCCATTTTGCATAAGCTATTACTCTTATGAATCCAACTTTTAATAGCTTTTCCAATTCTGCCTTGACCAATAAAGCTACATGGGGATGCATTTTTCTCAACTTTTGCTTCACAGGTTTGGCACCAGGTCTCACATCAAGGTGGTGCATTATAAAACTTGGATCCAATCCTGGCGTGTCTACATATGACCATGAAAAGTTGATTTTCTTTTCTTGAAAGAATTCGATGAAATTCTTCCTTTCTGATGGATTCAATGATGTTGCTAATTGAATAAACTTTGGTTCCAATTCAGTTCCAATGTTGACCTTTTCTATTGGCTCAATGAGGATAGGAGATCTCTCTTCATCATGTTCTAGTAGGGTATCCAATCTCTCTTCCTTAGGTGCCACAGTTGAGTTTTCACCTTTGGAAACACTCATTATTTTTACTTTTTTAGCGTCTAGTACTGCCACATGGTGGTTTTCACCACTAGACCTTTTCATTTTTTTACTTTTTTTTTATTTTATCTTGTGGATTAAGAGATTGGACCCCTGCCTCTATCATCATGTTTGGATTAAATTTGTTGGTGGAAGATGGCTCAACTGAGTTAAGGTATTGAGCCATAGCATTGTCATTGGGAAAATATAGTAGGTCATTAACTCAGTTAAGTCCCAAGAAATGAGTTTAGGATGAATAAGGGCTAAGGAATCATTAAGAAAGTTGTCATTTGAAGGGTTCAAGGACATGAATTTGTTTTAAGGTTTGCACATTATATCGCTTAGGTCAATAACATGTGCTTTCTCGATGTGTTCCATGGAAGTAGGATCAAAATTTTCTTCACTAGACTCCTCATGGATTTCCGTGGCAAAGAATGTGTGTGGATTAAATCTAACATTTGAATCACCCCCCCCCCCCCATGAAGGTACCCANCCCCCCCCCCCCCCATGAAGGTACCCAAGGTTCACCTATCCATTGGTTTCCACTAGATGCTTTTCCTACATTGGATTCTCTAGGCTCATTTGATGCTTGTGTAGAATTTGAACCATGATCCTCATTGTCTTGAATTTTGGCATTAGGAATGGTAGCATAGGTATGAATAACATCTACCTCTTTTTTGTGACAAGATTCTTTGGATAGGGTATCCCACTCATATTCTCCAAAATCATCCTCACCCTCAGATTCTAACATGTGTACATGCTCATGAAAATCATGCATAGGGCTTGAACTTTCTCCTTTTTCTTGATACCCTATTCTTGATTTCTCATCCTTTGACCTCCAAGGAGGTTCAATAGGTTATAGAAATCCTCTATTTTTTATTCCTAAGGGTCCTCTTCCCGTGTATCCAATTTTTTTCATTCTTTGAAATCCCTTGCCATATTGATCAGTTTGGATATTGATATGTTGCACTCTTTCAACGGGATTTTTCAAGTATCCTCCTCTTTGTCTATCCATTGTAAAACTTCATTATCCTCCTTTTCTAGGGCTCATTTATCACTTTGTATTACAAAATGAGAGTTATATTTTTGAGGTTAATGAGTACTTGAAGGTTTCCCATGTGTCTTTGGGGAAGTTGGTAAATCAAATAGTGAAACAAAATATTCCCCTACTCCTTTTGAATTGATTCTACATTTCTTCTCAAACTTGTGCATCATCTCACTCATCTTTTGGTAGTTTTCCTTCTTGGTTTTTTCTTTCTTATCCTTAGAGGGTCTCAAAATTTTTATACCTTTGGTGTATTAACTGACTTTTCATTGGAACTTTGACCATCATAACTAACTTTCTCCTTTCCCTTAGTTGATGTAGATAAGTTAGTTTGATTAGGATTTGAAGTAGATGTAGAATTTTATGTCAACTTAGGACCTTCCTCTTTGGATTATTCAATGATAACATTAGGAATGATTCCTTCCCTATTATGTGGAGTAAATATCTCATGAAGAGGTTTCATTGTATTGCAATATTGAAAGGGATTAGAATCTCCTCCAATAGTTATTTCTTCAACCATGTACAGAAATTTAATACATTGATGATAGGTTGAAGGCACCGCTTGCATCTCATGAATCCATGGCCTTCCCAATAAAATATTGTAAGTTAATTTCATTTCAAGGACTTGAAAAATGGTGTCTTTCTTGATAGGTCCAACTTGAATGGGTAAAACTATTATTCCTTTTGAAGATCTTTCCTCCTCATCATAAGCGTTGATAGTAATATGCTTTTAGGATCGATAGATGATTCAGATAACCCTAAAAATTTGACAAGGTTCAAGGTGAAAATGTTGAGACCATCTCCTCCATCAATGAGGACTCTCTTGACCCTATGCCTTTGGATTAAGAATTTTATATGTAAGGGAAAATTTTGAGGATGAGTAATGGACATATCATCTTGTTCTAAAAATGAAAGGCAATTTGGTGCAACAAGATTTCCTACCATGTTTTGAAACTTATCTTCCTTCAATTTTATAGGAACATTAGTTTCCACAAGACCTTTTTCCAAGATCTCCTTATGATTGGGAGAAAGTTTTAATAACTCCCAAATAGAAATTTTTATTGGATTCTTTTGCAATTGATCAACCAAACTATAAGGCTTTGTTGTAGGAGGTTTTTGTTTAGCCAAAGTAGTTGATTGTGTAGGACCAATAGGTTTAGGAGAACCCCCTTGTATGGTAATCCTTTTTGCTTTCCCCCTAGTGATAGCATTAGAAGTCTCCTTTTTGGGTTGTTCCTTTATCACCACAACATTACCAACATTCTCATGTCCAGATAAGGTATTGATAGTATTGTCATAATGATGAGAAAAATTAACATTGTTGTGACCTTTAGAATTGTTGCCATGATTGTTCAAATTTGAAGACTCACCTTTCTCATGATTAAAGAAAGGTGTTTTAAAGGACATATTATCCTCATTATTTTGGGGCCCTTTCACTTTAATCACACTGTTATCAATTAAATCTTGCACCACATGTCTTAGGGGCATGAAATCATTTGTTTTGTGTCCTCAATTTCTATGGTATTCACAATGATTAGAATCACTCCACCAAGTAGGCTTCACTTGTGGTTTGTAGGGTTGAGCCCTAGGTAAGTCAATGATCTTATTCACAATGAGGGTTCTCAATGCATTTTCAAGGGGTTCACCCAAGGGAGTGAACTTCCTTCTAGGCGATGGAGCAAAGAAGGGTTTAGGCTTATTGGCCTCTTGATTGTTCCCAAAGTTGTTATTATTGTTGAAAGGCACTTTGGGTGCTTGACTTGCATTATTAACTTGAGTAGATCTTCTTGTGAGGGTAAATGGAGTGGCCTTCAAATTATTCACTTCCACAACTCCATAATTGACCAGACCTTTGTTATTGTTCTTCATCCAAAATCGGTTATTGTTAGGAGGAGCCCTATTTTGATTGTTGTTGGAGGTATTGTTGTTAGCATTATTATTATCCTTGTAAAGTTTGAGTTCTCCAATTTTTACTAATACCTCCTTCACAGTAACTCCATTCTCGATTAGGTCTTGGAAAGACCTAGGGCATTGTAATCTTAACCGATAATTCATTTTATTTTTCAAGCTATTAATGAAGATATCCATATTCTCCTTTTCGGGCACACTTCAAGGGTATCTAGCAAATATCGCTCTCGACCTTTGTAGGAAAATTAGGAATCCTTCCCCCTCACTGTTTTTGGTATTACATAAATTAATCATCGTAGCCTCATGTTTGATATTTTAAGAGTAATGAGTTACGAACTTGGAGGCCAATTCCTCAAAAGTGTGGATGTCGGAGGGTAACTTGGAAAACCACTCCATTGTCATACCTCATAAACTTCTTGGAAATAACCTCATTAAATATGTTGTGTCATGCATGAACTCCAAGCTCAATGCTCAAAAATCTCTTAGATGATCTTGAGGATTGGACACTCCTTGGTATTTATCATACTTAGGAAAAACAACATTGCTAGGGAATGGAACCATAATTAACGTTTTATCAAATGGAAATGGACACAATGCTTTGATAGAGAAGGGTTTAGGATCC
This sequence comes from Thuja plicata, assembly GCA_018584345.1. Taxonomy (NCBI): domain Eukaryota; kingdom Viridiplantae; phylum Streptophyta; class Pinopsida; order Cupressales; family Cupressaceae; genus Thuja; species Thuja plicata. The sequence continues at coordinate 3,141,812 of MU227884.1, forward strand.
CCCATTTGTTTCATTGTATCCAATTGCATTTGGAATAACTTAAACTACTTGTTCATGATTTCAATAGGGTTAGCTTCATCTTCTTTTTTCTTCAATTGATCAACATCATAATTGTGAGGGAGTTTAGTCCCCGCTTGTGCTAGGTCTATAAAATATTTTTCCCTATCTCTTTCCAACTCTTTCTACATGAGTTTCATGAATAATGGGCTTTGAACCGCTTCATTAACCTTCTCTTTGGTAGCCTCTTTGTCATTAGGATCAATATTTCTACCATTATTGTTGTCTACCCCTTGATTGTTAGGATCAAATCCTCTTCCATTGGCCCCATTATTGTTGACCTTGCCATTTCCATTGTTATTGGTGTTATCTATGTTAGTGTTGTTTATTAGGTCGAGATCCATGTTTCCGAATGGGAAAGCCATGTTTGGTTCTAACTCCTTAATTGGTTCTTGAATCGGTTATTGTGAAGAAGTAGAATTATCACTAGGAAAAGGAAACTCCTGCCTTAGATAAGAACCGTCAGATTGTAGGGTACCTTTAATGTAATGAGATTGGGTGAAAGTCGGCATGAGAATAATTCACTAAAAACTTGGATTTTTATCACCTCTTTGATCAATCCCTTAATGATTTTGTGATTTATCCAATAATGAGGGCTTTTGATTAGTTTGAACTTATGAATAGGTGAAAGATCCAAAAGGGTATCCAGTTGTGTAATAAAATTGTTTTCAAACCCTTAGGAAATGTCCCTTGTTTTCCCTTCTTTTTTTCTAGGTGTCACTTCACTGTTGTGTAAGCGTGACTTTGCATTGTGTAGGCGGTAACTGGAAATTCTGCATGCGACACTCTATAGTTTGCAGGCGGTGTTTGACCATTTGTAGGCAGTGTTTAAAATCTTCTAGGCATCACTTTCTAGTGAGTTAGGTAGTATTTCAATGCTTGCAGGTGTGACTTTGATTTATAGGCATGACAAAAATTGTTGTATGCGTTGTTTGATTGTCTACACGCGTCACTTAGCTGATACAGTTGGTTTTCACAGTTTTAGGGTTTTAAAATTATAATGTCTGTGATCATAGTTGTAGGATGAAATTATTGCCTGAAATTAAAGAAACAAACACAACACACACATAAAATTTGTATCTTACTCCTAAAACACACCAAGTATATGTTCTCGGACATTTTTACGGGTCTTGAACAATAATTTCTTCCAAACAATCTACCTAGAGTCAAATTTGGCTTTTTAACAATGACTCTAACAAGGTAGCTTGCTAAGTTAACAAGGTTTTAGTTAAAACCTTCATTCTCAACTATTAAAAGTCTCTTATACCCTCTTGCAAGGGCTTCCCACATGCATGAAAGTATAATTTTGCACAATCCTGAAGGACTACTCAAGGAAGTGAAGATCATTAACACAATTTAGTCACTTCAACCCATTAATGAAGAGTGCATTTGATTATAGTGAGCCAGATAGTATCATGGCTTAAGTGATTATCTCCCACTTTGGGTCATTCCCTCTCACCATCCTCGTAAGGCAATTCTCAGAAGGTAGGCCCTCTAAGTATCTAGCTATCTACCATGTATATAGAAAGAAAAAATTGAACTTAGTTAAGCAAGTTTGGGAGTTTGATTCACTCAAAGAGTGAAGAGCATATCCCTATTACTTTCCTAAATTCCAAGCACTTCAAACATGTTTATTCATTTTCAACCTCTTGAAAAGGGGGTTCTTAGAAATTTGAAATGTTTGGTTTAATTCTTCCCTTTCTTTCTACAACCCAAATGTAACACTTTTGGCTTTTTGATCAACTTTGAAAAGTTGAGAGCATATACCTAATGTCTTGTTTGGAATGGACAATAATAGGGTGGCCCTATTAGATTAGATACCAATGAAATTGTCACAAGTTAAGGAAAGCAAGCTTGTTAAGATAAATACCTCATTTTGATGCTAGCAAAGGCTAGGCACTTTTTTGAGGTTTTTGCTTTGTTTTTGCTCACTCACCTAGTGGTGATCATTCCCTCTCCGTCTCCTCCAACAAAGTTAGTCCAACACAACCAAACAAAGTGAAGAAAACCAAAAACAATTGATAACCAAATAAAGTTTCTTTTCAAATTTGCAAAAATGCTCCTAAGAAACTTAAAATGTGAAATCAATTAAGGGAATGAAATTTCATTTTGTATGCATTCACAATTTTTATATAGTGATCATACAAAACTTCCTCTTCCTCTAAAATTTCCAAAATACTAGCGTTATGAACTTGTTTAGTGTGTTTGTTCAATAGTCTTACCTCTTTGCTCTCCCTTGTGACCCTTAGCTCTAGTTTTTATACCTTCAAGTGTCTGTTCATCTGTAGAAAATATAATAACAGAGAGTTAATAATATGATTTTAATGACCTGCAAGTAATAAAACACATAAAATAGTAGGCATCATTTTGCAGCTTATAGGCGTTGCTTTGCAGTAAGCTACGTGACACTTTGCACTAGTGTAAGCGTTATTTTGCACTCTGTTATGCGAAACTTTACAAATAACAGGCGGCAAAATAAAAATACTAGGCATCACAAAGTAGATTAAATGCGGTAAATCAAAGTGCACATGCAGTAGGATCAAGCTTGCAGGCAATATTTGTTGAATGACAGGCATCGCTTTATGGTCATAGACGTTATTCTTCAGCTGACAAGTGTGATAGAACTAAGACAAAAGATAGAAGGAATTTTCAAGCATCACTTGATTGCTAGCAAGTGTCATCTTTTATCTTGTATGTGGCATTTAACCTACAATCTACAAAATAAGCACAAAAAATGCAACAAAAACACACAAAAAAGAAATAAAATGAGAATTAGAGGCTCAAAGCCCCACAATGGGCGCCATTTATGTATGTATAAATCATACCTTCATTAAATAAAGGTGCAATCTATCAATTATATAGAAATAATAAGACAATTTAATCTAATAATTGACAAATAAAGCATTTAACATCTCATGGATCTCTATCTAAGCATGCTAATAGAGCTCTCAGCCTTAATCCCTACTAGTGGCAGTCTTAGAATGAGAATATGTGTTTGATTATGCCTATTCTAGCTCACAACTCTCAAATTTCCAATGAAATTCATTCTATTATGATCTCAATTGCTCAAAATATGCTCAAATATGCTCTCAAATGCTTATGATCTTGCTAAATTTCTCTTTAATAAAGATGCAATTGCTCATGAATATCTAGGATTGTTTATGCTTGTAAAATGGCTTCTACTTCTAGGATTTTCCCAAGTGTAGGGGGTAGAGTCAATTGATCATGATTAGGCCTTGGTTGATTGAAAGGATTTCAAAGGGTTTCAAAGGGGGGGACAATTTAAATGCTTGTCTCAAAGGTTGGGACAAAGAGACAAATTTGAGTGATTAGGATTGAAAGTTCAAACTAAGTGATTGAGATTGAAAATTTGGAGTGATCCATGTGCTTTGTTTTCTCAATTCTCATTGGTTCCTAAAATTCATGTTGAAATATTTTAGGATTTATTAATTCAATCAATTAATTAAATTAGCCATGTAGGAGAATAGGTTGGATTTGATTTTTGATTTAAACTATACAATTAATTGATTAAAATCATTATATAGTTTGATTAATCCCTTTAGGCTTATATTTAATCATCTGATGTCATTGTTAATTAATCCTTTCTATTTGATTTATTTGTCCCAATTTTATTTAATAAATGTCCATTTGAATTGATTTGATCCATTTTGATGAGATTTGGAGCAATTTGACGAAAAATGCAGATTTTCTTGATTAGAGAACACCTGCCCAGTTTTAGGTGTCTACAATAACATTACTCGAGGCCAGAGAATTTAAACCAATATTTAAGCCCCCATGGTGGACTGACTCTCATTATTGTGACTATCATAATAATAAAGGTCACAAGACAAATGATTGAATGAAACTAAAGCATACTATCCAAGATTTGATTGATAATGAAGTTATTACCGTTGATGGTCATAAAACAAATGAAGAACACACAATCTTCAAAAATCCTTTCATGAGCCATGAAAAAGGAGAATCTTCAAAAATAAATCATGGAAACAAAGCTAATTTTTCCCATTCATACGACAATACTATCAACAATCTTTATGGTTTTATGAAAGAGTTAATGTGATTGTGATCAAAGATAAACCCGAGAAAGAATTTGCTAACACAGTCACTAGAAATCAAAGCAAGACTACACTGAAAGGAGAAACTTCCAAGACTACGTCCACTCAACTAAAATATGATATCATAGATCAATTACACAAAAACCCCACACATATCTCCATTTTAGAGCTATTAAAACTCTCACCAACACACAAGGATATCCTAGAAAAATCTCTATTGGAAACGAATGTGCCCAAAAATTTGGGTGTTGATCAGTTCCAGACCATGGTGGGACATTTAAATTAACCTCATCATCTCTCATTTTTTGAAGAAGATGATTTCTCTTTAAATCACCCTCACAATAATCCCCTTCATACTAAATTCCCAATTCATAAACATCGAGTAAGACGAGTGTTGATAGAGGGAGGGGCGGGATTAATTATTATACATTAAAACTGGTCCACGTAATAGGATACTCTGAAGATATCATGGATTTAAAAATAAAAAATAACTATCAAAGCATATGATGATGAAGAGAGATCTTCCATAGGACTAGTAGTTTTACCAATCAGAATGGGACCAATTGAAAAGAATATAGTGTGTCATGTCCTTGACTTGAATCTATCCTACAACATACTCCTAGGTAGACCATGGATGCATGAGATGAAAGTAGTGGCATCTACCTATCATTAATGTCTCAAGTTTCCATTTGAATGGAAATAAATAAGCATTACTGGTGACTTGAACCCTTTTTAACACTGCAACACCATGAAACCAGTAACAAATGTCCTCGTCCCGCATAATAGAGAATCTGGTGGTTCTAGTTCCACAAATACAAATGTTCATCAAGCAGCCTCAAAAACTTCATTCTCAGATAAAGGAAAGACTAAAGTGGAGTATAAACCTAGTACCTCAAATAAGGAAAATGTTTCCTCCCTACCAAGCATGATGAAACACTTGAATCTAAAGGACCAAGGAATGGGTGAATATTCTTTGTCAATATCAAATTTACCCATCTCACCTAGATCTTATGGAATGCTATCAATTACTACACATCAATATTCTTAGCCTAAGACAATTTTCTATGGAACCTTTATTCAGGGAAAAACCAAAGAATAACAAGAGGAAGATCAAAGTATATTGGAATGGTTGTATAAAGATAAATACCAAGAAAGAAACTCCCACAGTGTGCTAGTTATCACCATTCCCACTGAGAAATGTGGAAATTTTTTTCAATTCCTCCAATAAATGGGATATGATGGGACAGGTCCCATTGGTAAAATAAAATAAGGTATCATAGAACCCATGGCAATCACATTCAAAAATAACAAGGATAAAAGAGGACTAGGATATCAAGAGGAAACAAAACCCTTTTGGAGATCCAAGAAAGAACAAATGATAACAAGACACCTTGAGGAAAAAGAAAGAAGTAAGGATTCCCATAGACAAAAGGAATTAGAAGCTACCCATCACTCTATGCACAAATTTACAAAGTGCAAGCTTGTACTAATTCAAATTTAAATGAGTGGGAATGAGATTCTTGCATTGATGAAGACTCTTGTGAAGAAAAAGATATTGATGTGGTTCACATCTATGCACCCATATCTAAGGAGGGGCAAAGCTCTAGGTCTAGGTTAGTTGAACTTGATCTACTACATACCAACAATATCTCTAATAAGGATATCTGATGACAAACTATCAAGATAGCATAAGAGAGAGTTATGTTATTAACCTTGATCCCCTCTTCAAAAAATTTGACCAATTAGCTATCATAACCCTAACCATACTTGAAACAAACCACCCTAATGACCCTTTACCATTAATCCATCCCGAACTTATTGATTGGGATAATACAAGGCCAATTGAGATGAACACCTTCCCAAATGACCACGCCATTTCTCTATATCTCAATGTTGTTGAACCTCAAACAACTTCCACCAAGAAACTCACTAACGCAACTTCTACTCGAGGGGGTGTCAAGCCTTTCAATCAAAAAATGAATAAAGTAGAAAAAGAAAAATAATCTAATGATGAAAACCATGTTCTTGCAGCATTAGATTGGAAAAAAGGAAAAAGAAAGGACGCATCCGATGGTGAAAACCTCCTAGAGGCACCTAAAGATGAGAGGCTTGGAACTCTTCCCAAACATTTTCAAGAAAGATCTTCCATACTAATAGAACCAACTAAAGTAGTTAATATTGGTACCCCATAAAGTCCAAAAATCATCCATCTAGCAGCATCACTTTCAGAAGCAAAAATACGGGACTTCACCTAGTTCTTTAAGGAAAATAAAATCAACTTTGCATGGTCTTATGCTGATATGTCGGGACTAGAGCCTAACTTAATCATGCATCATTTGAATGTAGCCCTAGGAGAAAAACCAATAAAACAAAAATTAAGAAAAATCCATCCTCATGTAGCATTGCTCATCAAAGCAAAATTGAAAAAGCTACCAGATGTAGGATTCACAAGAACAATTGCTTAGGTTGAATGGATATCCAATATTATGCATGTTTCCAAGCCAGATAAAAGTATCTATGTTTGCACTGATTTTCAATATCTGAATTTAGCTTGTCCAAAAAATGATTTTCCCTTACCCAACATTGACACCATTGTCAATTTAATACTAGGACATGCCATGTTATCCTTAATGGATGGATTTTCTAGATATAACCAAATCAGAATTGCGCCTGAAGATCAAGACAAGACAAGTTTCACATGCCCTTGGAGAACCTTTTATCGGAATATGATGTCATTTGGGTTGAAAAATGCTAGCGCAACTTATCAAAGAGCTATGACCACAATCTTCCATGATATGATGCAAACCTTCATGGAGGATTATGTAGATGATTTATTAGGAAAAACACTCACAAGGGAAGAACATCTCAATATCCTAGCTCAAATATTTCAGAGATTAGAACAATTCAAAGTGTGTTTAAATCCAAAGAAATGTGCTTTTTGGTATTACATCACGAAAGCTATTGGGCTATATTGTCTCCACCTAAGGTATAGAAGTTGATCTAGCAAAGGTACAAGCCATTATAGAAATGAAATTCCCCAAAGATATCAGATAGTTGAGATCTCTCCAAGGAAGGCTCCAATCCATCAGATGATTTATTTCACAATTAGCAGAAAAATGTGGATCCTTTACTCAGTTATTACACAAGAATATATCCTACCAATGGGATGCTAAATGTGAAGACTCCTTCAAAAATCTAAAGATGCACTTGATGAATCCCCCTATTTTGATTCCACCAACACCCAGAAAATCACTCTTATTGTACATCTCTGCTACCGAACAATCATGGGGGGCATTATTGGCACAACATGATTCAGAAGGAAAGGTGAACAACCCCACAATAGGTAATAATAATCATGCCAAAGCCTCTCTTAGGAATAGTGTATTCAAACTAAGGATTACTTTTCCTACCATGAAGTGCATTTAAATTTTCAACCTAGGGATGTATACTTGAAATGGGATAGCATGATTTGTGCACTAAGCCTCTCAGAGAGTCATACTACTTATGTTGTAGGGAAGGTAAAATGCAGGAAAGAGACCTACGATATTGCTACAAGAAAGTAAACACACTTAACTAATTAATGAAGCTAATGCTAAAAACTATAAACTCAACTTAGACCTATTCTATCAACCCAAAGCATTCACTATAATCATTCTTGCAGGTGTTGCAAGAACATACATGAGTTACAATGTTGTAGGAAGGAAAACAATAAACTCTACTTAAAATGTTGTAAATATTGAAAGCAACTCTAACCTAGTCTAATCTAATCCACCTCCCAAGTGGGCCCCCTTGGATGGATTCTGCTAACTACTAACACAGAATTAACTCAAAATTACTCCTTCATTATATTTCAAAAACTGATTACATCATAATGGAACAATGCATGAAAACCAGAAATAGCAACTTTGTTGTGCAAATACAATAATAATATATTTTCCAACTAACTACAAACTATCAATCAAATCCCTTTATATATAGGATTGATGATAATTCAAATCACGAAGATAAGTTCTGACTAAATCGCCATTGAAGAAAAAGGAAATGTAACAGCCCATGACCGGAATGTAATAAAGTATGGTTGACCAATTCAACAGGATATTGAGCACTGAGGAAATATATCAGAGTTATATTCCTATATTCCCTGAGATGGTGGCTCCTCCAATGTAGCGGGCATGTCTATGGTGCCATAACGATTCTCCCCATCACAACTGGGACTTCAAAGTTTCTTCTTTAATGATGTCGACCACTCTCAAGCTGCTCCTTTTTCTTGGCAGGTTAGTAGCATGCAGATATATATACAAGTCAACTATTCAAATAAATCCAAATATTAGAACACACATTCTGATAGCTATATGAAGTACTACAATATATATAAATTTTTAGAAAAATATGTCATAGCTAACTACCCATAGGCTTGGTGACTCTAATTGTACTTATCACAAGTTCAAATAGCTATAGGTGCACAAATGTCTTGGTAATGTTTTAAATAGAGTATAAATATTAACATAAAATAAGGACAATTTATTGTCTCATCATCTGCCCCCCAACAAGTAAAATGTTTTTCCTCAAGCATTGCATTTCTTTGTAATTCCTCTGAACTCCCCAACCTCTGTCTTTCCTCTTCTTTTTCTCTTAAAGGTATAGTAGAAACCTTTGGTCTTTTTCCAGACATCCATCTTGTAGTCCTCCTGCAGTTGATCAAGCCTTGTAGCATTGATATCATAAAGAGGCCATAGACACATAGGAGGCTAGATTGTAAGGGGAGACTAGAGCTTGAGTCTAATCTGCCTACCTAGCTAGATATACTTTGGTGCTTTGTGGATTGCTGCCTCAAGATTAATAGGGCTATGTGGCTTTAATTTCTTGAATACTTCTGGCAGTCTATTCCACCTTCTTTTGGCACCATCCAGGGCTCTCTAAAAAAATAAGTAGGACATCCCCTCATATTTTGCATAAACCTCTCCCCTAATAGTGAAAATTTTCTTCTTAGTCTTTGCTTTTATACTTCCATAGGTGAGGTTGAACCAATCCCTGAGTAGCACATCAAGTTTACTGCTTTCAGCTCTTAATGGTAATGGTTCTAACTTCTCCTAATCTTGTAGTTGTCTAACTATCTTTCATAGTTTTCTTCATTATGCATCCAGGACATTAATTCCCTCAGGTGTATATCCCCAATATAAAGTAAAGGATTCCCTTTGGTTTCTCCAGGGATAATGAATTTGTGCAAGTATAACTCACAGAGTAGGTTCTACTGCCATGAAGGAAGGGTTTGATACATGCCATAGAATTCCTGGGCCATTTTGACTCAAATTCTATATTCTTTAAGGTCATCATCAATGAAACAAAAGGAAATGTTCCTTTAAACAAATTGCATAGACCCTGGGAGGAGGTCTGATAATCTGATTAGCCAACTTCAAGGCATGATCTATTCTCTATTTTTTCTTCACCAATTTCTCCTTTAGGTCTTATATTTCCTCATTTTGGTCTTTTATTACCCTTTGTATTTTCTTCTTTTCTTCTTTCCATAGGGTTGTTTTAAGAATAAATTGATTGTATAAACCAAAGAGGAGTGATTGCAAAGTGGGTGGACCACACTCTTCTATCTGATTGTTTTGCCTCCTTTGTTCTCTCCATGCTTTCTCTAAGTAACTGGTAAACTAGGTTCTTTGATAAGGCACTAGGGAATTCTATGAGTGGGCTGATTGGTGAGGTATTTGAAATTCTTCCTCATTGCTTTCTGGGGTATTCTGATGAATCTCTTGAGGGTATCTCTAACATAAAATAGATTCATCATCACATTTATCATTTGTATTCTGAGAAAGGTCTGGCATTTCAGGTCGAGTTGGGGAATCATCTGGAACATATTGCACATGGGGTTCTATATCAGCTTGTTTAGGAGAAATAGATTGGCTTTCTGGGGATACTTTAGGAAGTTGTCCTCTCATTCTAGGGATTCTCTGTATAGGAGTCTCTGCAACCTCCATAGCCTTTTTCTTGATATCTTTCTTTGGTCTCTTTGTTGCAGGAGACGATTTTATTTTCTTTCCTTTCGAAGATGTTGGGTTTTGTGGTTCAGTTGTAGGAACAAAAGTTCCTTCTCCTACTTTTCATTTTCCTTTCTTTTGAACAGGGGTAGGGACATTGCTCTTAGGAGCAGGTGAAGACCTATTTTCTTGAAGTTTTTTGGGTTCTATTTCTTGGGTGTTTTTTTCCACAACTAGCTCAGAGGGTGTTGCATCATTATTACTGGGTTTCTCAGCAGGCTCAACCTGGGGTTGCAGGGTTTTAAATTGAAAAAATTCTAACCATGCTAAGGGAGAGACTTCCCTAAGATATTTTTCAACTAATAGCTTAATTAGGGCATGGTGGGTGACATAATTTTCATTCCCCTTTTGGGTCTCCTCAGCACTAATACTTAGCATGTTATATAAGAAATTAGGAACATTTACTGGGAGATTATGCCTTACATAGCTAAGTAAATTGAAATGATGTGCATGTAAATTTGAAAATATTCCCTCACATGTTAGGTACCCAATAATATGTGTTTTTATCTCATTGTATGGTGGAGGGAGAGACATGTGTTTGCACCCTTGCTTGTTAATCTCCAAAGGAGGGTCACTTGGAGGGGTAAACTGGGCTCCAGCTGACCTGACATCATCCTCATTGGGGTAATGTTCCCCAATTGTTTGTAACACAGTTACCTCTGCTATTCATTCTTCTATCATGACAACCGTTAAACCCCATACAGTTGCATGCCCTTCCTCGAGTGTATTTGTGAATTCAGTCACTACCTCCTCGTCAAATTATGTTACTTTCAAGAAATAACCCAACCAACCATATGTATTAAACCTCATAACTACTTTAACATTTGTAAGCAAAATGCCATCAACCACTGGCTCATGCCACTGCAACTGTCCTCCCATTTGTTCTAAATATTTGCCTCCAAATTTCTGTTGTAGCTTGTCAATCTTTCAACTCCTGTGCTTTGCAATTGATGAATACCATATTCTCCTTTGAATTAATTCAAGTTTCAAAATGCACTTCTTGAAACTACGGACCTTTCCCTTTAAATATTCTATTGTTTTTGACATAAACAATGATAATGGCACTTTACAGAATAAATTATAACTCTAACTGCGAGTTAACACATAGTTTAATTATAGTCCTTTCAGGTCACATCAAGTTCAAAAAATCTGGGATTATTCAAGAATTATAGTACAACAGTTGTGCGAGAAAGAAAAGGGACTTAATGAGACAAGTCATAACTACAGGTTTGAGTTGACAGGTAATCTTATGAGAAATGACAAGGACAATTAGACATGATATTAGAGCTTAATACACTTCCCTCTCCCCTACAAAACTAAGACAAGTGTCCACACTTGTCACACTTGGCACGGGGTGTGGAACTGGCTTAATGTCATAATCATAGATTTATTGCAATACTAGATATACTTACCTAAATCTATGTGCTAAAAGTGGAAAGAAATTTGAAAAGTTGTACCTGTCATTCAATTATCGCATGTACAAAAAAGGTGGCGAGAGTGTAACAATTGTGGCGGATGTATGTGTTAGCTGATGTGGTTCTTATTTTAAACATAAAATTATGAAAGAGGTGATAACGTGGAGGATGGATGGGTGGAAGGTAAAGAAATTAAATGCACTAAAAAGAGGAATTTAGAAAGTGAATGGAGAAATAAATTTCATTTGAACATGAAGTTTTTATTATGGGCATACTTGAAGGAATGCTATGTTGAAGCTGCATGAAGAAGGTTTCACCCTCTGCTGCATGAAGTATTACATGTTGTGTTGCTGAAGTGGTATTGCAGAATTGTTGCAGGAAGTCATCTTTTGTCTGGGGCTAATGATACAGGCGTAGCCACTACCTATTGACCAGTAATTTGAATTTCACTGGATCGATAGTTGTCAAATGGACTGCTCCATTGTCGAAGACAATCAATTTCATATAGGCCCAGCTATCCTGTCTATAGCTTGCCTGGTATCTCTTTGAATCTGGAATCATACATTAATGCCCAATCTCCTTTTTGAAACTGTTTGCTCTTTATATGGGAGTCATGCCACTTCTTCCTTTGTTTCTGTATTATCTCAGTGTGCTCCAATGTAGATTTGCACATTTCATCCAAGGAATTGAGATGCAACAGTCATTCTTTCTGTGCTGCAGGAAGGTTGATGTTTAACTTCAATGTAGTGTATAATGTTTTGTGCTCGAACTCTATTGGTAACATTGTTGCTTTCTCATACAATAATTCAAATGGAGTGAACCTTGTGGTTGTCTTCCATGTTGTTTTTTATGCCCATACTACTTTTGAGAGTCTGCTGCTCTAATCTCGACGATCTAGATGAATTGTTTTTGATAAAATGGCTTCAATCTCTCTGTTTGTAACTTATGCCTAACCATTGGCTTGAGGATGGTAGGGAGTGGAATTACGATGTCTAATTTTGTATTCCTTCATGAGTTATGTTATCAGATGTGATGTAAATTGTGCCCCCTGGTCAGTTACAAGCTCTCTTGGCACACCATAACAGGTGAAGATTTCCTCATACAAAAACTCTGCTACCTTATGATCTCACGCATGCTTCATTGCCTTTACTTCCACCCATTTGGTTAGATAATCGGTGCATACCAAGATGTAGGATTTCCCATTAGATGGAGGGTCTATTGGACCAATGAAATCCATGCCCTATTTATCAAATAATGTTACCACCACTTGTGGATTTAAGGGCATTTCATCTTATTTTGTTGGATGACCCATTCTCTGACATTTATCACATTTTCTTGTATAATTGACTGCATCCTTTTGAAGTATGGGCCAGTAGTAAACTGTTGTTATTATCTTCAGGGCTATCCTCTTAGCTGCAAAGTGTCCTCCACATGGCTCATTATGACAAGCATGAAGGGTATCATATGTCTCATCTTCCTGCACACACCTCCTCATAACTTGGTCTAGACTAGTATAAAATAGTGTGTTGTCAATCCAAGAGAATTGGAAGCTTTTCTCAACAAAAATTCTTTTGTCCTTAAGAGAGAAATGTGTGGGCATTTTGTCAGCTGCAAGGTAGTTAGCTATATCGGCATACCATGGACTCTTGACTGTAATGTGAAACAAATGTTCATATGGAAATGTGTCATCTATCACAATAGTATGTTTGTCATCATTTATTATTCTGGATAAATAATCTGCTACTACATTTTCTTTCCCTGGCTTGTCAATAATGGTTATATCAAATTCCCGCAAAAGAAGAAGTCATCTTGCTAACCTGCCTGAGTTGGCAAGTTTGTTCATAAGATACTTGATTGCTACATGGTCAGTATGAACAAAGATGGGATAGCATGTTACATAATGTCAGAATTTATTCAAAGTGTAAATGACTTCCAGTAATTCCTTTTCAGTTACTGTCTAATTTAACTATGGTCCATGTAAGCTCTTGCTGATATAGTAAATTGCATTTTCAAGGTTACTAGACTTTTGTCTTAATACATAACCTATTGCATAGTCAAAAGCCTTTGTATGTATGTGGAATGGTAAAGACAATTCAAGCCCCCTAAGTATTGGTGAAGTTGTCAGAAGTGACTTGAGTTGCAGGAAAGATTCATCACAGGCTGATGTCCATGCAAACTCGGCCTCTTTTGTAAGCAATGTGTATAAAGGACTAGCTATTTGACTAAAGTTTTGAATAAAATGCCTATAATAGCCAGCATGTCCTAAGAAGGATTTTTTCTTAGTAGGTGTAGGCAATGTGAGAATTACCTCAATTTTTGCAGGGTCTACTTGGATGCCAGCTTCTGAGATGAAATTTCCCAGCACTACTCCTTCCTGCATCAACATAAAATATTTCTCACTGTTGAGAGACATCTTATGTTCTTGACATCTGATCAATACTTTTTCTAAGTTATTTAAAGCCTCCTCAAAAGTAACACCAAATGTAGTGAAGTTGTCCATATGTATTTCCATGCAATCATGTGATATGTCCGCAAAAATGTTGATTACAACTCTTTGGAAGGTAGCTGGTGCATTACATAAGCCAAAAGGTAACATAAAATATGAATATGTTCCCCAAGGACATGTAAATGTTGTCTTCTCCTGATCCTCTAGAGCAATTCTAATCTGATTATAACTGTTGTATCCATCAAGAAAAGAGAAGTACTTCTTACCAGCTAAGGTGTCTAGAACTTGATCAATAAATGACAAGGAAAATGGTATTTCTTTGTGACATTATTCAATTCCCTATAATCTATATAGATTCTCCATTTACCCCATTTTTAGGCACTATTACCAAATGTGATGCCCATTTACTATCAGAGATTGGATATATAAAACTAGCATTGAGCAATTTTTGCAACTCATTTTTGACTATTTCTCTTAAGGTTGGGTTAATTCTTCTCTAAGGTTGGCGGAGTGGTAGAATGCCTTCATTAATGTAGATTCTATGTGTTTAGAGCTTTGGTTTCAAGCCTGTCATGTCTCCATAATCTCAATCAAAAGTTTTTTTATGCTTACAAAGGAGTTTAGTTAACAATACCAATTGTTGTAATGGCAGCTTACTGTTAACATGAAGATTGTGACCAGGAGAAAGTTCAATATGTTAGTAATAACTGAGAGGGGGGGTGAATCAGTGGCCTCAAAAATTTTATCCTTATCTTAACCACCAATCAAATAAACCTCAGATTATTATGTCCCTTACAAGATGCTTATCATGAAATACTTATAATAATTAACTATTTGTCATTTTTCCTTTTCTGACCTTATTCTCCTTGATTACCAATAAGTAGTAAAAATTATTTACCGACACTCAATAAATATGTAGAGTATACCGATAAATCTAGAAATGTATATGTGAAATGTAAAACAATAAAGTAATAAACCATACACACATAACACAAGGATTTTAACGTGGAAACCCTGTTAAGGGAAAAACCACTGGGACCGGTACCCCAAATTTTCACTCTTC
>MU227884.1:3174679-3186575 GCA_018584345.1 Thuja plicata
TTAAAATGAAATATCATTTCATTTCAATAGTTAGACTATTGAATTGACATATAAATTCAAATATTTCAAAATATTTCAAACTGTTGAAAAGATATGCACCTGAAGGGAAAGTTTGCTTAGTGATTCAGGGGGCATTTTTTATCAAAAATATTAAGTGTTATATACTGTTGGAAAGGTCTTGAGATGAAGATTTGGATTTTGCAATCCTTTTGGGTGTAGATCAGATCAGATTTTTGTAGTTGCAGAAGAGATCGGTTTTAGATATTTTGGGAGGAATTGACAGCTGTTAGTAAAAATTTTGGTTTTCTCAATTCCTCTATATCTCTTGTCTTCTCAATTGTACAAGGCTGGTGAAATTAATGCTGCAAGGCAGCTTTCTGATTTTGTGTGTCAGGTTTTGAGTTCTTTGTTGTGTAAATGTATTGAATCAGAAGTTTTTAATGAAAAGCAAATGGAATCCCTTTCCAGTATTTGTCTGATGTCTTTGTGTTTGATCCTGAATCTTTGTGCATAAATTTGTAAGGCATTTTAGTGCACCAGTTATAAGGTAACTATGAATTCGTGTTTTAGTTTCTTTCAAGGAAAGATTAAATCTCTCAGACAAGTTGAGAGGTTTCAAGGTTTAACATGAATTTGATGTCCAGGTGTTGGAGTGAAAAGAATGATTTGTAAGGCACTTCATTTGGGTCTTGTATGTTTGGATTTAGAGGGTTTTCTATGAATGTATGTTTATATGACTCTGTTTCCCAATAGACAAGGCACTGGTCTTTGCTTCTTTATGCAGTTGTCTTCATCAATCTATAAAATCAATTCAATTTACTTTTATGTTTAAAGAGTTGTAAATGATTGTCAGATTTAGTGTGATGGGTAGGAATCCATCCCTTGATTCACTGAAAGTGTGAATCCAATAGGTACACCCGCTTGAGCCTTTGAGCTCCAAGCGTAGGAGGATTGTTTGATCCTCGTTAATTAGCCTTTTCTTTGACAAGGTTAGGGAAAATCGCTAACACGATCATCGCTCAATCAAAAATCAATCCAACAATCAAGATCAAACAAATAAATCTATCTATCTATCAATATTTTATCAGTCAATCATTATCAACATCAATCTACCACTCAATTTGATTGTATTGTATCCCTTAATCAAACCATCCTTTGTCTTATACAGGATGTATCTTTCCCTGAAACCATACATTGTCGTTAGTCTTATACAAGATGGATCCTTCTTGAAATTAGATATGATTCTCCATCAACCATCTCTATATCCATGTGGCTCTAATCTATCATGAGGTTACACATCATACATTAACATATCTATTTGTTTGATTACATTCAATCAGGGCATTATCAGGAGCTAAATAAAAAATGGGCAGAAAATCGTACAATATTTCCCATTCACCTCCTGAGGGGGCATCAAGAAAACCATCTAAGGCATCACCTTAAATCAATTTTTGGCATCATGAGCATTAATCAAATCACATCACCAAACTAGGCAGGGGCATTTAACAAGTATTCTTTAAAACAACACACTTCTCACACATTGACTCGAAGAGGGGCAAAATGTATACACTAAAATTTGGTCCAAATGCATTTACTAATTAAATACTAGCTATTTAATTAAGGTCCTAAATATTCTATTATATAATTAAATTCAAATATTTAATTATGTAATTCATATTCCTAACCAATTCTTCAAATCTATTCAAATTCCCCTAATGTGTTAAATTTAATTTAATACATCTTCCTCCATAAAATACCTTTTTAAATAAATTCTATTTATTTAAATTCCCCCATTTCCATTTTCTTCTAAATCTATGATTAAATTAATTAAACTTAATTTAATCCTAATCCATGATTTAATTTAATTAAATCTAGCCTAGATCATATCCTACACCATCAACATCATCCCACTAAGCCTACCCACTTGTCTTAATCCTTGATTAACCCATTAAAAAGGTGATTCCTAACCTATTAGCACTAATTAGTTTCTCACACATGTGTGAGAAACCTTCCAAAATTCACTTTTCATCAAATGCTAAATTTGTCCAAACAAGGAACTCTTACACTCCTTACACTTCTTACACTTCTTACACTTTCTAAAAGTGTTTCATTGGACCTTTCCTCTTACATGGGTACTTTTGACCCATCACATCCCACTTGATCCATCATGTCACAAGTTGATCTCTCTCTCTCTCTCTCTCTCTCTCTCTGGCTTACAGGTCACCTATGTGGCATCCACCTAAGATACACATCAACAAGGCTCTCAAAAAATCTATAAATAGAGCCCTTCTTCCAAGCATTTGGAGGATCCATTGTTGTAATGTTACTATGCTAGTTTTTGTTTAGTTTCATATAATCTCTTGTGTTAATGTTATCATGCTTATTTTTCTTTCATAAGATCTCTCATTGTAGTGTCATAATGCTTTCATTTACATTCAAGCTTCATTATAGTAGTGCTTGATGGTCCACTATCTTTGGATCCATTATTTGAGCACTTTGGTATAATGTTATTGATACTAAGTATCACTCTTTGCATTCTATGCATAGTGAGATAATATTGATAACATTAGTGTTCTTGCATTTTTAGAATAAATCTCATGTTCATTTTAGTATGGTTTCTCATCTTGCATCATTCATCATCTTAGATTAATATAATTTTATCTTGCATTATCATCACTCTCATGTAACTCATTTTATGCATTTAGCATTAAGCATCCCTTATTCTTTGAGTTGTCATCCTCATTTTGATCTAATGTGCTAACTGAGAGCCATCAAAAAGATCAAAATTAGGGTCCTTGGAGATAAATAACCTTAAGATGCTCTTGAAATTAATTTCTCATTTCTTCATTTTGATGTTAAACATGATTTTTGATCTAATGTTTCATGGATGTGATGTAATTGTCATGTTTTTAAACTAACTCAATAATAACAACATACACACATTTTCGGATCCACTGGGACTTAAGTGGTTTGTGAGTGTAGATGGTGCTATATACTCTCAAAAGAAAGAAATATCATTGTCTAATAATAGTTGGATTATTAGAATCTCTTTAGTTGATGTAGGGGATATATCTTATGTAGAATAAATTGCACAAGAGTGAACCAAGGAGGATATCAAGAACCTTTAATTTAGGTTGGGCAATAATAAGAAAATATCAACACTAGAGGAAAAATTTAACTAAAAAGTGAAACTGGTAGCATAGACAATGATAAAGTATTGGGAGTGTGGATGAAAGATGAACTTGAGGTTACATCCTAGAGAGTGTATGGATTTTAAAGAGTATTCTCTATCTCTAATAGTTAAAAATTAATACATAAACCAAACTAGGGTAGAATTGCACTACAAAGAAACTTTAAGCCAATGAGGTATAAACAGTCTAGATCATGGTAATTCTGAATCACTACCAAATAAAACTAAGAGCATATATTATACAACCAAAAAATGTCAACAAAAGTAAAAAGGTAGACCAACATACTCTAAATCTCATTATGGCACAAAACCCCAAGAAGTTTTCCATGGTATCAATTGATAAGATGGTGATATATACCACATTATCACTTTTTGTAACATAGGCTAACATTAATTGTATATGGAAATTAGATATTAACCACCAAAAAAGACTAGCCATATGAAATCAAAAACAAAAAATAGTGGGAAATAAGAGGTAACAGCCACTTCATGTTAGCTAACCATAAAAAATTCCCATAAAAATACACACAAAACACTTTACTTGCTCTTTGTAAGCTCATAATACTCTTCCCTCATTTCTATAAATGCATTCTAAAGCTCAACAATCACAACAACAAAACCCTAATGCTCTCTTTCTATATTCTATCTCACACTCACAACCATGGCCATATATGGTACCTTAACCTTGATTGATGCTTCAACTAAGCCACACTTTATCATCATTAAATTTCCAAAACAATCCGTGCAAATAAACCCCAATAGAGCATTCTTAAAAGTTCCCGATAATGTCATCTACATAGAAGACATCTAGAAATATATCCATGCATCCTTAAAGGAAATAAATTATACTACCTTTGATCCACTTTGGGGACAACTTATAAATAGAAATAATGAATGCAAACTATAATATACCAAGATTTTAGAGAAGAAGCTTTATGTCTTTAAGGATTTCTCAAACTTCACACAAGAGCACGGCTAAGTCTGGATGATGCTAAGATCGTTTCATGATAACTATTTGTACCTAGACAAACCACCCTAGATTAAAAAGGATGTTGGATTAGTCATTGGGCTAATGGGAGATGAGGGCCCATTGCCAAATAAGGGCATAAAAAATATTGAAGTGGAGAATCTTACTGGAGAAAAAATTGATGGATGAAATCTCACAATCAACAACATAAACAACCCTAGAGTCCTCTATGGTGACCAAGTCATCACCTTTGACGTTTACTTCACAAATTGTGAAGGCTCAGCCGTAACAACCATCATGCACACAATATATAGCATATGATTGTAAAGGGAAAGGACTTCAATCTCTATAAGGTGTTGTGACAAGAGCTATTAGAGAATGTGGCCTAGACAAAATAACCATTTTACCCATTCTGGTATGACACCTTCCTGGTCTACCAGTTGTTTAATTTCCTTTGACAACTACCCAAAATTGACCTCAAGAAATGGACCCAAGACAAGCCAATAACAACACAAATATTGGAATATATTAGGGCATTTTCAAAGCCCCATGCATACATCTAAATGTGCAGGGGATACTTCCTCAATTTTCAAAAGAAAATGAAAGATTGATTCTGGACATATACCACACATTGTCCATAAATACATTAACAACATTGTCTTTTATGTCATCAAGACTTCGTCATCCTAGACACCTTGGAGCCTTGAAATTCCTTTATCTTGTCCTTGTCGTACAAAGTTTTAGATGCAAAAGTAGATGCTTATGCCTAAAGCCCACTCCAACTCCCCAAGAATTGGAAACAACCTCAAAATTAAACTGTCATTGAATTATTTGATTCTCTAGCCAACAAAGAGGCAACATCAAAAGAGGAAAAGAAGCAAAAGAAGGACAAACCGATGGTAGTAAAGGCCACATAAACAATTGACCAAACAAGGTTTGGAAGATCACAAACACCAAGAATCCAAGTGGCTACCACCAAAATAGAAGGGACCTAGTCTGTTAGAAGGAAATTGTAGACCACTCTTCCCAAGGTAGTGCAAACAAAGAAGGATGCAACTGAGGCCTTACTGAGCATGATCAAAAAGAAGAAACACATGAAGAAATAATGATAAACTCATCCATCCCCCAACACCAAGTCCATCTAAAGAAGAATAAAAAGCATAAAGAGGAGGAGGAGGAGGAGGAGGAGGAGGAGGAGGAGGAGGAGGAGAAGCATAACCCATCCATGATCACCCACTCCCTTAACCCATAATATCCACTCCTGAACCCCAAATTCTTGACGAAGATCACCTATACTAGAACCTATTTTCCCACCATGTATTTGTCAAGACTTTATAAAGAAATTCTCACATGCCCATCCCGAACAAACAAACCATAGAAAAACCCTTGTCCAATATACGATATCTCTAAAAAGCATAATAGAATACTTTACCTAGAACCTCCCTAGACCCCTAGTCACAACAATTTAGGATTGGTGATTGAGAGACCAGTGCCAAGAATCCAACATGAAGAAGATAGATATTAAATAGATAGCTTCAGGCATGAATCCACCATAATGATAAAAGCTAAGGAAAAATGTGACCACATAACTTTGGAACAAATGGAGGCTATATAAGTTGATGCTAGAAAAGTTGGAAGAGATACAAAAAGTTCAAATGGAGATTGTGTAGGCCACCACCAAAGCCTACAAGGAAATATATGAAAAAGTGTTGATGTAGAAAATAAATGAGCCACTCATATCCCCTCCCCCACCACCTCACACTAGAGTAACTTAAACATTAAAAGAAACCTCTACCATCGAACCAAATCTAGCATATCATCACACATACTCAACACCAACTAGAAACAGTTGCACTATTTTTCAAGATTACAGTGATCAAAGATAGAGTATATATAGGGAGCATCACACCACTCCAAAAGTTCCAATCAGGAGACATGATACAAAATATTATAATGAAATAAGTTTTGAAGGAACACATCGGGGTCACCAACAAGTTGGAGGAAATAATAAGGGAAATAAAAAATAAGTTCACACTGCTAAAAGGGGATCCTTCCCAACCAACTTTGGATTATCTCCAACTCCTAATTGTAGAGCTTCTATGAAATTTGAGAATTGAGAAGAAAAATCTATGGAATGAAGTGCAATAGGAGTACTATAAGAAAAAAGAAGACGAGGCCAAGCACCAGTATGCTACCACTCAAACAATATTGGAGACTCAGTTGGCGACCACCAAGTAAACTACACACAAGATTAGTAATTTTTACCTATACTTTTTATAGTGTCTTAACTTGCTTAAACCAACGAAGGAAAAGATGGAGCAACTAGAAACGCAGATCTTGAGAACTGCATGTAAGATTATGCAGTACAAGACCTAAATTACACAACCTAGGTGAACATAGAAAACCTACATGGTCAAAAACACCAATAAGAGTAGATCAAAAGGGCTAGAAGGAGGTTGAGACAACTCAAGAAGGAATTTGTCAACTTAAGGTTGACACATATCTTCAGAACAATCCACGAGGCACAAACCTTCCAAAATAATATTCATATTCTAGCATCTCTGGTAGAAGTAGAGTCTTAATTACTATATCTACATTTACACATCATCCAACTCTAAATGATGAAGTAGTGGGATGACCAAATGTAAACACTACAAGTCATATATCAGGAGTTTTTTCCAGAAAAGCCGACTTGAGGAAAAGTTAAGGTTTTTTCATGAGGACGATGTTGGTCAAAAAATGAGACACAAAAACTAGCCCGAAGAGAGAATGATGTAATTCAAAATAGATATCTTAGGATATAATAGATAGGACATCTAGCCACTAGGTGGAAATATATGATATAATATTGTAATCGAGACTAATGAGAATATAACATATAAAGATAAAACATAAAGGAGATATAAGGAATGTATACAACTTGCTAATATATGAATACAAAGAGATTTTTTTTACCGAGTATGTTTCTTTATGGTTTTAAGTATTTAGAGTAGACCAAAAATGTATTTGATTGCTACCTCAATAGGACTAAGTTTTGGATTACAAACTACAACTAGCATGGATCTCTTGGGAACATAACTCTGGTTTGTCTCCTTCAAATTTATTTCTAACAATCATTTAATTAATTTATTCACTTAAGCTAAACTTAGGTCCTTTTTATCTTTTGTTAGATTTGGATAATAATATATTAAGTTCACTTAGTTGAGCTAATCTTTAGCCTTCAATGAGGTAATTTTAGTTTGGACTAATTTTATATTAGGTTTCTCTTTCTTTCTACATAACAAGTCATCCATTCATGGTTATCTATCCAATTCATTTACAACTTAATTTCAATATTAGATTCATCTTTGGATAAATTCTCTCTCAAGGTTGCATAGCATTATTCGTGGTTTTTTCTCTTCAAATACGATACTCATGTTTTGCTCGTAGGTGATTCATGGGCTTACCAAATTTAACAAATAACTTCAACATGGAATGAGAGTAACAAATTTGCTAAGTTCCTATCCATTTTTTGAGAAATCCAACCTCAAGGAGAAAAACATTTTTTGGGTTTTTTAATAGCCACAAAAAACCATCTGGGTCATTCTCAAATTTCCAAGATTCATCATATTTTGCAAGAAAAAAAGAAGCTAAAAATAACACAAAAATAAAAAATAAAGATTCCGCCATAACCTTCTTTTGCGATTTTTTTTGAAAAAATACATGTGTTGTATTCTTCACCCTAAAAAACTATCTGGGTATATGTCAAATTTTGCAACGAGTGTGCATATTTTGAAGAAAGAAAGTTGTAAAGGGTCATGTTGCTAGTTGTCAACTAGCTAAATTTAGTCTATTCTTATTTTTTCCATAACTTTTACATACAATATTGAAATTGGGCAAATGATACATCATTAGAAAGGTGTTTACAACAACTTACATGTAGTGGTGGTCTCATCTTTATATTTAACTTTGATTTTCTATTATTCTTAGTCAAAGTCATATCTTCAATTGCAACTTTTGGGCTTATATGTTTTCACCAATATCTCTTATTTTTGTGATTCTTGTGTGTTGGAAAGGTGATTCAAGCTCTTTAGATTTGCATATGCACTTTTTCCAAATTTTGTACCAGGTATATTTTATTTATATTTTTGTGCTTTCACTATTTGGTTAATTAGTTGATTGTTTTCACACCTGGAAGGGATCTGTTTGTTGGAGAGGGTTTTATTTGATCTATTTTATGTGTATTGCAGTTTTTTGGATATAATAATTTCATTTGAGGATGTATCTTGGGTTTTTCTATTCATCATTTGGTTATTAGTCTAACACAGGGCAATTATGAGTCTTGGAAAAAGGGCATCTTGCCACATCTGAAGTGGATTGATCTTTTGCCTTATCCACATGGAAGGATCCCTTAACCAGCCTTAGAGAGGGGTAAGTATGCTTAGTGGATATTAATGACCATATTGTAAGAGTCATTAGTTCTAGTGTTGATGATGATACTATGTGTGCTTTATTGGACATTGATTGTCCCCATACACTTTTGAATTGCCTTTGGGAGATCTACAAAGACCTTCATGTCTCTCAATTTTTGGAGGATCCTATAGGATATTGGCTCATTCCCCTTTCACATATAGATTGTATATCCTATGATTGTGGTAATTTTGATATAATTAAGTATATCACAATTCTTTCATGTCCTAATGGATCACAAACTTGTCTCTTAATTCTTAGTCCTCATATTTAGACACCATTTCAATCCTCATCTTCTACCACTCCTAAGAAAATTAATATTTGTACATGCATGGTCCCCTTTGATTCAGTGCATCAAGACATTATTATTCTATACACAACTTCTTGGGATTCATATCTTGCAAACATATCATCCTTATTTATTGAGTCTCATATTGAAGATGTGGAGGATTATCCAGAGGACATTCATCTCCTCCTTTTTGATGGCTTCATTAGTGTTGTCAACCCATCCTCATCACCCATGGAGATTGTTCTACATCAGTCTTGGCAAATTTCTAGATTGCTACGTTCTAACTTGATTACGATGCACCTAATTGGTTTGTCGCACCGTCATCCTTCATGAACATGACGACGTCTAAGAATTTTCCAGAGACACACAATTTGGATTTGGATTCCTATTTATTACAGTTTATGAGAGTGGCTTCTCATATCTCTGGTAGATTTATTTATTCCTAAGGAGATAATATTGTTTGTAGGAAGTGGGTCATGTTATGTCTTCAAGCATTCATAATTAGCACAAGAGCTACCTCTTCATTGGAAGGACTCCCATCCTCATCTTCTCTCTCTTCTGAGGCATTCATTGTTCTTATCTGATTGATTCAACACTTGGGGGGGGGGGCATCTTGAGTCCTCCATTCTTGTCACATGTACTCTTTTTTATTTCTTTTTCTCTCTTTTGTAGAGGAGTTTTGTTCCAATAGATTATCTGATTTTCTCCAGTTATGAGAGTTGCATTACTTTGTACATCCAGTACCTAATTAGACTTTGTTGTAAGAACCCATTCATGCTTGCACTTTGCATTCATACTTAGCTTTTTTAGCTTCTCTCTAAGTTAATCCTAGGGCAAACATGGTTAATACATTATCTAATTAATTATATAATGAGGCCCTTTAACTACATTATTCACTTAACCTAAACTTAGGTACTTTTTAGATTAGACCAATAATAGATTAAATTCACCTAGTTGGGCTAATCTCTTGCTCTTCAAATTAATTTTAAAGTTTCCTAATTTTATATGAGGTTTCTCTCACTTTCTATAAAACAATTCATTCATTGTAATCTATCCAATTCATTTATAGGGTAATCTCAATATTAGATTCCTCTTTGGATCAATTCTCTCTCTCAGGGTCACAAAACATTAATCATGACCTTTTCTCTTTAGATGTGATAGGTGCCTTGCTTGTAGATGATTCATGGGCTTGTGGGGTTGAATAAATAATTCCAACAAATAAAAAAACTTGTCCCTTATGAGATTATGCTAAGTGAATAGGGGTCACACCTATTGGAGCAATTGCAATAGCGTGTCTCATAAGTTATCTGAAAACAATTGAACAAATGGAAGCTATTATGTGGCCTAAGGTAGTTTTCAAGTAGATTATGAGTAAACACAAAATACCATGGATGAAACAAAACAAAAAGTGGATGAGCAAATGAAATATTTTTTTAAATGCTCGTCCTACAAATAACAAAGAGATAAACAAATTTATTTTAGAAAAGTTTTGCAAGCATACATGGGGTAAAGTGCTAAGGAGAAAAAAAAACATTATCTTGAAGAGTTCAACTGCAAATGTGACCACCAACAAAAAGAGTACATAACAACTGAATTCCATAGAGAGAAAAACATCTCATTGCTTAATTAAGAATCGACTCTCATCAACTTTGATGTGAAATGTGGAGGTGGAAAAGACCTAAAGAGGCACAAGAAGAAATGGTGTGTTTTTTTACAATACTGGGTTAGTGGAATCAGAAAACACTTTATTTTAGAATTTGATGCTTCAAGGATATTAGAGTTAAGTATGCCAATTTAATGAGAGATGTATCTTGGCACAATTTATCCAATATGGATACAATTGAGAAGATGGGAATGCTTATCATCTCCATAAATAAAAAGTGGATAGAAATGAAGAAAATCATTACAACAAGACTAATTGTCCCACAAACTATTTTTAAGCCTCTAGAGCTTAAAAGTTCACTATGTCTATCTCAATTCACTTTATTATTTTGTGCAATATTTGACACCAGGTGCAATTTCTTCTATTTTTTACAGCAGAGGGGTGGTTGAAACAGAGTGATATTTTATCAAGGAATGTGTTGCTTATGAGGATATTCAAAGTCATTATGAAGACAACTTACAGGTGAACAATTTGAATGAACTTTTTGAAGAGGCAAACTTACACAAGACGACTACTTTCCTAACGAGGATCCACAATAAAAGGGTCTACTTGGAGAAACTTCAACAAACAGATTAATTGGTTCTATCTTGGTCCCTTAGACCGGTGGTCTCCTAGACGTTATTAAAATTCCTTCATTCATTTGTTCATTCTAAGATTAAACTTTGTATTATTATTGATCGATGTTACAAATCACACCCAGCAAATTCATCACAAGACAAAATAAAACTAGCAATCGCACCTTAGTGTGCAATGGTAACGCCTTTTTTATTTGTTTTCTGGATTTTGTTATATTCTTTTATTATCTTTAATATATAATTGCATTTTTAATCAGTAAATACAGTATAACTTTTTTGAAGCAGTATAATATATTAGAGTTCTTTTATGTTTGTTTCATATTATATATTAAATATTTCGGTGTATCTCTATCAATCTATCTCACCATCTATATCTCTTTCTATCTCTTTCTCTCTATCTTTCCATCTCTATGTTCCCCTTGTATCTTTGTAAATCTCTTTATATCTTTACCTCTCGATATATCTCTATTGTTTATCTATTTTACTCCCATTGCTCTCTACAACTCTAAATTTCTTCCTTCATCTCTCCCTTTATTTTGTTATCTCTTTAGCGCTCTCTATCCCTATATATCTCCCTCTCTTTACCTTAAAATATCTACAGCTCCATATTTCTATATACCTTTAAATATCTACAAATCCATATTTCTTCCTTCATCTCTCCCTCTATTTTATTATCTCTTTATCGCTCTCTATCCCTATATATCTCCCTCTCTCTACCTCTCTCTATACACCACTTTCTATCTTTATCTTTATATCTCCCCCC
>MU227884.1:3187119-3201938 GCA_018584345.1 Thuja plicata
CTCTCCATATTTCTAGTTTTCTTCCTTCTCAATATACACCTATTATCGCTCTCTATCCCTATATAGCTCCCTCTCTCTACCTCTCTCTATACATCACTTTCTATCTTTATCTTTATATCTCCCCCCTATGTCATTCTCACTTCTTTATATATTTAGATCTTTCATACCCCCCTCTCTTTCTCTGCCCTTCTCCCTCTATTTATCTCTCTCCATCTATATCCCATTTTGTCTCCTCTATCTTTCCCTTTCTATCTCCCTTTCTTTCTATATTTGTCTCTCCTTCTACCTCTATATCTCTGTATTTCTCTCCCTGCCTCCCTCTATCGTCCTCTCTCCCACTCTATTTCTAGAAACTCCTCCCTCTCTCTCTCTCTCTCTCTCTCTCTCTCATCTCCCTCTCCTCTCCCTCAACCTCTCTCTCTCTGATTATAATAATTCTATAATTTATATTATATCAAATATTATACACAATAATTAATATTATTATATTATATAAAAGTGAATTTGTACTATTTATAATATTTTTATAATTTTAATAAATATATATGAAATATTATTAATAAGATCATAATTAAATATTTTTTGTTTAAATTATATTCTAAGTATTAATTAATTATTCTAAATTTATATAAATTAATGTAAAATAATATCATAATTTAATATATTAGATAAATTAATAATATATATTATATAATATTAAAAAATAATTAGAATAATAACATATAAAAATAAAAACATAAATATTTTAAAAAGTAAAAATAAAACTCAATTTAATTCTCTATTAAAAATATTAAATTAAACAAAAAAATACTTAAAATTGAAACTCAAAATATAGTTACAAATGTAATTCAAATTAACTATCTATTAAACACTTTAAATAATTCTTTATTAAAAACATTAAATTAAATAAAAAAATTCTTAAAATTGAAACCCAAAATATAGTTACAAATGTAACTCAAATTAACTATCTATTAAGGACTTTAAATAAAATAAAAAAATATTAAAACAATTGAAACCCAAACATTATAGATTTGTTTGAGAATAGAAGGCTAATAATGCTCCAATAGCAGTCACTACTGCCTCTCCACAAGAACTTCCAGCCGGGCAAAATCAGCCCGGGCTCTTTCAAATAGAAACGCCTACTGCGTAATAAGAGATTGAATTGGACAAGTAGCTTTGTAAGAAAGAGGGATGGGAGAAAGTCAAAGAAGAGTTGTTCAAACTTCAAATATTCGATACGTAAAATAATCCTCAACAAACACTGCAACTTCTTTTGAAAGTTGCTCTTTGTATTCGGAGTCATCGCTCTACGTCACCTTTCTGTGTTTAGCGATGGTTTGGATAAGTTCTAAAATTTGGAGAATTCACAGGAAAATATTTTAATATTGAGGAATCCGAAGAAACTTTTGATTTCAGTCACTATATACGGAAAATTGACACGTCCTGAAGAATTTTTTGTGGCAATGCGCCATTCGTAGTAACAGCCATGGAGATCTTCTCCCTCATTTATACGACAATTGTTCTGCTACTCTGTATTTCTGCTGCACCTGTCGCAACTCGTCAAACCCTCCAATATATTTTCTCTGATCCCGCGCAAATCTATCAAATTTCTTCCACAAAACCCTCAGATTTGTACTCCATCATTGATTACGGGGCCACGGGAGATGGAAAAACATTCGACACAGCGTCTATTCAAGCTGCTATTGACGCTTGTTCGGCGAAGGGCGGAGGCCGGGTTCGATTCCCGGCAGGGTCGTATTTGACGGCCACACTTTTTTTGAAGACGGGAGTGATTTTAGTCGTTGAAAAAGGGGCAACGGTGCTCGGAAGCCCTAATCAGAAAGATTACCCCGCGGAGAGCAGCCGGTGGTATGTTATTTTAGCCGAGAATGCGTCGAATGTGGGGATCACTGGCGGGGGGACAATTGACGGCCAGTCGGCAAAATTCGTGACGCGGTACGACGAACGAAAGAATGTTATGGTTAGCTGGAATGTGACGGGAGATTGCTTTGGGGATGAATGCAGGCCCAGGCTTATAGGGTTTTTGGGCTGTGAAAATATTCTTGTTTCGAATATCCGTTTGACCGATCCTGCTTATTGGTGGTATGTCTTTTGCTGTCAATTTGTTTTTCAATCCTTATTTGGCTTTCTGTTTGGTGATATTAAGCTCGATATACATTGAAATTTTCGTTGATGATTCCCTTGCAAGTAGTACAATGCCAATCTGAAGTCTTTAGGTCGACTATACACCCTTGCAATGAGATACAACGAAGATAACAGACTGCTAATAAAGACAAGTCAAATATCTCTGCCTAATATCTCTTTCTGTTATTCATACACTATTAATTCAGCGTTCCATGGAGCTTGGGGAACGGGGGACAATTTTCGGGGATGGGGACCAAGGGTCTAAGTTCGGGGATAGCGGCGGATGGTGCTGATATACATGTAGAACAAAAAAAAAAAAACTAGTTACGAAAAGATGTCTAGGAATTGCATTTTAAATGCAAATTTGGCAAATTAGTAAAATAGCAAAATTGCAAGTGCTAAACACTAAAATTTTAATTACTTAAATACTAAATACAATTCAACTATTTTTATTATATCAAAAATATAATAAAGATGATTACAATGAATGAATGAATGAAG
The DNA here is from genome assembly GCA_018584345.1 of Thuja plicata. Lineage (NCBI taxonomy): Eukaryota > Viridiplantae > Streptophyta > Pinopsida > Cupressales > Cupressaceae > Thuja > Thuja plicata. The sequence continues at coordinate 3,189,766 of MU227884.1, forward strand.
GATTTTAATAACGTCCACGAGGCCAAAGCAGCCTATGGGAACTGCCAGTCGACAGCCAGCCTAATCTAACATCTAACTGTAGCCCTTTGACTAGTTCTTCTCTTCTTCAATGGATTTGATGATCAAGTTTGCGGTCTTGTTCAGCTGCTTTTCTTCGAAGAGGTGGCTCATATTGTTGTTGTCTAACATCTCTGAGCATTCCATGACGAAGTGACGTTTTGTCTAAATGGCTCTCGTGTCATAGAATAGGCAGGTCCTATTTTCCCATTCTTCTTTTGGCACTTTCCATCTACCCGTCTCGCATCTCAGCCGGTGAGAGCTAGTTCTAAGCTGGGCTATAAGCGTTTTGGCTTTCCCCTTAATAGCCGCTCCTAAATATGCTTTTTCCTTGTGGCCAGTGTTGGGGTTAAATTCCTTAATATAATATGATTTTTTCCTCCCCATGTGCCTTGTCCACATGATGTTACGGAATCTTTCTCGAACAAACTTCTTAATTTCTTCGGTACTATCCGGGCAACTGTGGATGTTGATGTCCTATTTTTGCATCCATTTGTTGTTTTGCTTCATCCATGTGTTTTTTCTCCTTTCAAGCCTTTCTTCAGTGACAAGCCTAGGCCAGCGATGACTTCCCATATTCTGAGTTTTCCTTAAGTAGCATATCAGCCGGACCATGGCAACTACTTCCAGGGGAAAGGTACCCACTTCCGCCAATAGGATCTCATAAGGCACTGTGGTTTTGATTTTAAGGCTGCTGATGATAAGGTGTTTCTGTATTCTTTCTACCTGTTTCCATTTTTGATCTGACAAGTTGCTGCCCCAAATTTCACATCTGTACAAAACCACAGGAGTGACAAGCAGCCCAAATAGCATTTTCTTTGTCTTCCAATCCCAGAGTTCTGCATTTCTACACTTATTCTGTAAAGAATACAGTGCCTTCCAGCCCCCCTAAATTCTTTTAGATCTGCATGTTTCCCAGCTGAGTTTTTTTCTAGGAAGTCTATCCCCAAGTATTTGTATTCGCTCGCAATCTCCACAAGTTAGCCCTCAAAGAGAAAAGTGTCCGGGAGCCCCTTATTTTTCCCAAATGAGAAGATTATGACTTTGGTTTTGCTGGTGTTAACTTCCATATCCACCTCCCGACAAAAGCTTTCTAATGCCTTCAAGTGCTCTCTCAAACCATTAGCCGTCTTGGCTATAATGATGAGATCATCCACATATAATAATAGTTTTATCACATAACTAGCCAACTGAACCCCCTCCCCACTAGCATTATTTAACCATGCTTGTAACTTGTCAATGTAAAGCCCAAACAAGGTAGGAGATAGCGGGCACCCTTGTTTGACCCCTATGTCGCTGCCAAAGCACTCCGATAACACTTCTGCAGTTCTGATTTTGGCCTTAACCTGTTCATACAGTCTGTGAACATCAGTCCTTAGCACCATAAGAATTCCCAACTCCTCCATTCTTTTCCAAAGTTTGTGTCGGGGTACCGTGTCAAATGCTTTTTTGAAGTCCACGAGACAACAAAAAGCCTCATCCCTCGGAGTGTCCCATATTTTCTCAACTAAGCATCTAAGAGTTGCTTCATGATCAATGGTGGAGTGTTTCGGTCTAAAACCTGCTTGTCCCTTTGCTCTTTTCTCCTCTGTTTCAGCCCATTTACTGATTTTTCGTTCTACCATGCTTCCAAATAGCTTGCCGAGAAGGGGATTGATCATGATGATCCGATAGTTAGAGGGGTTGTTTGTGTCTCCGCTTTTGAAGATCAGAACCACCACACCAGTCATCCTGTTTTTAGGGAATCCCTCATTGGTATTGTTAAAGATACGGTTGATATGATGTGTAAGCAAATCAGCACCCCATTTCAAGTATTCAGCTTGGAGCCCATCAATATCCTGCGCTTTACCTGCTACTAACCTCCTTATGCCTTGAGTGATATCATCACTGTTGAATAGCTCCCTTGTGTGTTTAGTTATCGGAGTGTCATGTTCTCCTAGCTTGCATTCATACAACGCTTTGGCATATTCCAGCCATTGAGTACTAGTTATGTTGTTCTCTATTTGCTTCTTTTTATTTCTGAGTTTGTTCCAAAACTTCTTAGGGCTGTTTTTCCCAAGATTAATGAGCTCAAGTCTTCTCAAGATCACATATTGTTCCTTCTTCTGTCTTAGCAACTTAGTATACTCCTTAATTTTTTCATTATCCTTTTGTCCTCTTATATTGCTTTTTGCCCTCTTGCATTCATCATCGAACCACGGGTTAGCTGGGAAAGTATTCTTATTGCCTCTTTTGGGTTTAGATCTTTTACAATCCTTGAGTGCCTTGTTGATGATAGAGATGAGGTTATCTTTGTCCACATGGTGTTGTTTGGCAGCGTTTGAGTTCCTTTGCTGATTGTTATATATCCTACTAAGAGAGTTTCTGAAAATTTCTTGATTTTCATGTGTCATTAGGATCTTGCCAGTTAGAAGACCTTTTCTTTCCTTGTGTATCTTTTGAACATTTCCTTGCTCTTTTATGTGTGTTGCCAGTTTGAGTGAGATCGGATTATGGTCTGAGTTTAGACCGATTGGACATTCTCCTATCTCAAACTCCAATACCTTTGAGGTGTAGTTCTGAGAGCAAATGACGTAATCCACTACACTTTGCTCGTTGTAAGTTTTGCAAGTGATGTTTCCTGAATTGGGCCATTTCTTCACCCCATTGCAGATGACCATGTTGTGGAGGCAGCAAATACCCAGTAATTCTGCCCCGAAATGATTGACCTTGCCTTTGTCGTCCTGCGACGACCTCTCCCAAAGCTGGGCCCCCTCTTCCTCTAACCATATCGGATCGCTGTTTTCCTTGTACCCTCTTTCAAGATTGAGAGTCTGATTATTTGCTGTATTGACATTAAAATCCCCTATGAGCAGAATTTCCCCTAAGGTGTTGAACGTAGAAATGTCCTTATTGAGCGAGGCAAACGGATCTTCATGGTCTAGGTGCCTCTTCTTATAGAATTTTGATCCTTTAGGGGCAAAATAGCATGCTGCCACTCGAATAGAAACCTGCTTTTCTGTTATTTTTATCCAGATATATTGGCTATTTGCATCTTCTTTCTCCATGTTGACAAATCTGCCCCATGTTTCTTTAATCAAGATGGTAATACCTCCATGTCCTTTGCCATTTTCTGTCTTTTCGTTCCATAATGAGATTTTCTTGTAACCCTCAAACTCCGGGACCTTGCAGCCGTCATGTTCATGTGTCTCTGTGAGCAGGATAATATCTTTGCCTCCTTCTATGGGCCCTAAGCCAGGTCCTCTCCTCCACGGGTAGCCCCTACAATTCCAGCTAACCACAGTCAAGAATTCTTGGGTGGGCCCGAGTTCCTATTGATCATGCGTTATTTTGTCATTAATATGGGGCCTTCCTGTTTTGCAGCCACGCCCATTTTCCACTTTCTCTTGCTGTTTTAACTTTTTCCCATCCTTTCCTCCTTTCTTCTTGTTGGGCTATGGTAAGGTCATCATCAAGGTAGATATGTCTTCCTTTGAGAAACCTCCTATTTCTCATGATATTGTTTTTGTCTTCTATATTCTTCAATGTCACCCTCACGTGTCTATCCTTGCAGCCCTTTGTCCACTTTCCGATTCTACGTGTTTGTATAATCTCTCCATTCCACTCTAGTTGGTCTCTAAGGAAGTCCTTTATTAGTTCTTTTGTGGTTTCTTGTTCTTTGTAGTCTCTCAACCCTTTGATGATGAGGTTTGCTGCCCTCTCGCTTATCTCTTTTTCTTCCGTAATCTGACTCCTTATTTGCTTTTCAATTGCTTCGCTGGGCGTATTTGCAGTCCCCCTTACTATGTTGGTCCATGACTTGACTTCTTCTATTTGTTCTCTTATCTGATTTCCTTTTTGTTCCATTGAGGCCATGGCAGATTGTATTTCTTTAATTTGTGGGTTGTCATCCCTGCCTCTACCATTTTCTCCTCCCATGTCTTCTGCTGCTGTTTTTGTCTTCCTTAATTCTTTCCTCACTAAAGTCAGCTTGTACTCCTCTTTTTCCAGGTTGAATTAAAGTTTTTGAACTTGCTCTCTAAGAGTATTGACCTCTTTCGTTAACTTCCAATTACTTTCGCCGATCTTTCTCATTTTCGTGTCTTCCATATGACTCTTCTCTTCTAATGCCAGCAACCTTTCTTTCACGAGAACTAGGTCGTTGATGTACATGTCTGGGCACCAAGACATAGGCGTTTCTGTGGGACTGTAGATGTTTGACCTCTCGTCTTCTGCTATGTTTGCCGGGTGAGGAACCTCTACTGTACTCTTGTCATTTCCGATTTGTTTCCTTTGTCTCATTTGGATGACTGCGGTGACCTCAGTGACTGATTATTTTATTACCGGTCTTGGCAGAATAATTGTCAACTTGCCCTTCTTAGCATATTTAGTCTTTCTAGCATTCCTTCTTCTGATTATGCCTTTGTATTGTTTCGCGTTCACATAGATATAGTTTCCTCCTGTGGTCAATGCGTTGAGTTGGGGGAAGCCCAACAAACCCTGTGGCAGATTGCTTGTGGATGTTCCAGAATTGATTGAGTTCCCAAATCCAGTAGAGGAGAACATTCCCGGGAGTATCAGAAATCCCCCTTGCTGGTTCATCCCTAGGATGGAGTTTTGCAGGAGGTTATTTCCTTGGGCTAGAACCGAGTTACTATCAGGCCTCGAGCTATGCAATGTGTCTAGAACTGATTGTGATGCTTTATCTCTGATTGATCACCTGGTGTGATATGCCTGAGTACCTGTTCAGCTGATTGAGAGGTGTGCAGTGTGCTTATGACTGGTTGTGGTATCTTTATCTCTGATTGATCACCTAGTGTGATATGTCTGATGATCTGTTCAGTTGGTTGAGAAATGTGCAATGTATCTATGACTGGTTGTGATATCTTTATCTCTGATTGATCACCTGGTGTGATATGCCTGAATATCTGTTCCTCTGATTGATGGATGTGTGATGTGTCTGTGATTGGCTGTAATACCTTTATCTCTGGCTCATCCCCTGGTATGATATGCTTGGGAACCTGTTCAGTTGGTTGGGATTCCTCTATCTCAGATTGATCACCTGGTGTGATATGCTTGGAAACCTGTTCTGTTGTCTGGGGATCCCTATATTCTATCCCGCCTTCTCCATCTTTACCTTCCATACTTGGTAGAATAGGGTCTATTGTTTACTGTTTATGTGGGTTTGGTTTTTGTTGTTAAGAAGCACACAAAGTGTAGAAGGTTTATGCGGATGTAGCTTTTACAGATAAATATTTCATAACAAGAAGCAGGAGATGAAAGGGCAAACAAAGAATACGTAAACAGTAAGAACAAGGAAACTCGTGGATCACACCTTGTTGCTCCAGTAAACCCTAGAGCCTTGAGTTGTTGCTGCCCTGCTCACCAATGATGCTTTATCTGGCGTGCCTTACTCGCCGTTGCTGCTCTGCTCTCCTGTTGCTACTGTTTTGCTCTCCCGTTACTGCTTTGCACTCCTGTTGCTACTGCTCTCCCGTAACGGTGAGAACTTGTGCTCTCGCCGTAACGGAAGAGTAGCAGCACCGGGAGTGCAGAGCAGTAATGGGAGAGCAGCAGCAACGGGAGTGCAGAGCAGTAACGGGAGAGCAGAACAGTAGCAACGAGAGAGCAGAGCAGCAACGGTGAGTAGGACACGACGGATAAAGCAGCATTGGCGAGCAGGGTAGCAATGGTAGTGCAAAGCACAAGCTCTCGCTGTAACGACAGAGCAACAACAACAGGAGTGCAGAGCAGTAACGGGAGAGCAGAACAGTAGCAACGTGAGAGCAGAGCAACAACGGCGAGTAGGGCATGGTGGATAAAGCAGCATTTGCGAGTAGCACAGCAACAACTCAAGGCTCTAGGGTTTACCAGAGCAACAAGGTGTGATCCATGGGTTTCCCTATTCTTACTGTTTACGTATTCTTTGTTTGCCCTTTCATCTCCTGCTTCTTGTTATGAAATATTTATCTGTAAAAGCTACATCCGCATAAACCTTCTACACTTTATGTGTGCTTCTTAACAACAAAAACCAAACCCACATAAACAATAAACAATAAACCCTATTCTGCCGAGTATGGAGGGTAAATATGGAGAAGGCGAGACAGAATATAAGGATCCCCAGACAACAAAACAGGTTTCCAAGCATATCACACCAGGTGATCAATCTCAGATAGAGGAATCCCAACCAACTGAACAGGTTCCCAAGCATATCATACCAGGGGATCAGCCAGAGATAAAGGTATTACAGCCAATCACAAACACACCACACATCTATCAATTAGAGGAACAAATATTTAGGCATATCACACCAGGTGATCAATCAGAGATAAAGATATCACAACCAGTCATAGATACATTGCACATTTCTCAACCAACTGAACATGTCATCAGACATATCACACCAGGTGATCAATCAGAGATAAAGATACCACAACTAGTCATAAGCACACTGCACACCTCTCAATCAGCTGAACAGGTACTCAGACATATCACACTAGGTGATCAATCAGAGATAAAAGCATCACAATCAGTTCTAGACACATTGCACAGTTCGAGGCCTGATAGTAACTCGGTTCTAGCCCAAGGAAATAACCTCCTGCAAAACTCCGTCCTAGGGATGAACCAGCAAGGGGGATTTCTGATACTCTCGGGAATGTTCTCCTCTGCTGGATTTGGGAACTCAATCAATTCTGGAACATCCACAAGCAATCTGCCACAGGGTTTGTTGGGCTTCCCCCAACTCAACGCATTGCCCACAGGAGGAAACTATATCTATGTGAACGCGAAACAATACAAAGGCATAATTAGAAGAAGGAATGCTAGAAAGACTAAATATGCTAAGAAGGGCACGTTGACAATTATTCTGCCAAGACCAGTAATAATAAAATCAGTCATCGAAGTCATTCAAATGAGACAAAGGAAACAGATCGGAAATGACAAGAGTACAGTAGAGGTTCCTCACCCGACAAACATAGCAAAAGACGAGAGGTCAAACATCTACAGTCCCACAAAAATGCCTATGTCTTGGTGCCTAGACATGTACATCAACGACCTAGTTCTCGTGAAAGAAAGGCTGCTGGCATTAGAAGAGAAGAGTCATATGGAAGACACGAAAATGAGAGAGATCAGCGAAAGTAATTGGAAGTCAACGAAAGAGGTCAATACTCTTAGAGAGCAAGTTCAAAAACTTCAATTCAACCTGGAAAAAGGGGAGTACGAGCTAACTTTAGTGAGGAAAGAATTAAGGGAGACAAAAACAACAGCTGAAGACATGGGAGGAGGAAATGGTAGAGGCAGGGATGACAACCCACAAATTAAAGAAATTTAATCTGCCATGGCCGCAATGGAACAAAAAGGAAATCAGATAAGAGAACAAATAGAAGAAGTCAAGTCATGGACCAACATAGTAAGGGGGACTGCAAATACGCCCAACGAAGCCATTGAAAAGCAAATAAGGAGTCAGATTAGGGAAGAAATAGAGATAAGCGAGAGGGTAGCAAACCTCATCATCAAAGGGTTGAGAGACTACGGAGAACAAGAAACCACAAAAGAACTAATGAAGGACTTCCTTAGAAACCAACTAGAGTGGAATGAGCGGTTATACAAACACATAGAATCGGAAAGTGGACAAAGGGCTGCAAGGATAGACACGTAAGGGTGACGTTGAAGAATATAGAAGACAAAAACAATATCATGAGAAATAGGAGGTTTCTCAAAGGAACACATATCTACCTTGATGATGACCTTACCATAGCCCAACAAGAAGAAAGGAGGAAAGAATGGGGAAAAGTTAAAACAACAAGAGAAAGTGGAAAATGGGCGTGGCTGCAAAACAGGAAGGCCCTTATTAATGACAAAATAATGCATGATAAATAGGAACTCGGGCCCACCCAGGAATTCTTAACTGTGGTTAGCTGGAATTGTAGGGGCTACCCGTGGAGGAGAGGACCTGAGTTAGGGCCCATAGCAGGAGGCAAAGATATTATCTTGCTCATAGAGACACATGAACATGACGGCTGAAAGGTTCCGGAGTTTGAGGGTTATAGGAAAATCTCAGTATGGAACGAAAGGACAGAAAATGGCAAAGGACATGGAGGTATTACCATCTTGATTAGAGAAACATGGCGCAGATTTGTCAACATCGAGAAAGAAGATGCAAATAGCCAATATATCTGGATAAAAATAATAGAAAATCAGGTTTCTATTCGGGTGGCAGCATGCTATTTTGCCCCTAAAGGATCAAAATTCTATAAGAAGAGGCACCTAGACCATGAAGATCCGTTTGCCTCGCTCAATAAGGACATTTCTACGTTAAGCGCCTTAGGGGAAATTCTTCTCATAGGGGAATTTAATGCCAAGACAACAAATAATCAGACTCTCAATCTTGAAAGAGGGTACAAGGAAAACAACGATCCGATATGGTTCGAGGAAGAGGGGGCCCAACTTTGGGAGAGGTCATCGCAAGATGACAAAGGCAAGGTCAATCATTTTGGGGCAGAATTACTGGGTATTTTCTGCCTCCACAACATGGTCATTTGCAATGGGGTGAAGAAATGACCCAATTCAGGAAACATCACTTGCAAAATTTACAACAGGCAAAGTGTAGTGTATTACGTCATTTGCTCTCAGAACTACACCTCAAAGATATTGGAGTTTGAGATAGGAGAATGTCCAATCGGTCTAAACTCGGACCATAATCCGATCTCACTCAAACTAGCAACACACATAAAAGAGCAAGGAAATGTTCAACAGATACACAAGGAAAGAAAAGGTCCTCTAACTGGCAGGATCCTAATGACACATGAAAATCAGGAAATTTTCAGAAACTCTCTTAGTAGGATATATAACAATCAGCAAAGGAACTCAAACGCTGCCAAACAACACCATGTGGACAAAGATAACCTCGTCTCTATCATCAACAAGGCACTCGAGGATTGTAAAAGTTCTAAACCCAAAAGAGGCAATAAGAATACTTTCCCAGCTAACCTGTGGTTCGATGATGAATGCAAGAGGGCAAAAAGCAATATAAGAGGACAAAAGGATAATGACAAAATTAAGGAGTATACTAAGTTGCCAAGACAGAAGAAGGAACAATATGTGATCTTGAGAAGACTTGAGCTGATTAATCTTGGGAAAAACAGGCCTAAGAAGTTTTGGAACGAACTTAGAAATAAAAAGAAGCAAATAGAGAACAACATAACTAGTACTCAATGGCTGGAATATGCCAAAGTGCTGTATGAACGCAAGCTAGGAGAACATGACACTCAGATAACTAAACACACAGGGGAGCTATTCAACAGTGATGATATCACTCAAGGCATAAGGAGGTTAGCAGCAGGTAAAGCACAGGATATGATGGGCTCCAAGCTGAATACTTGAAATGGGGTGCTGATTTGCTTACACCTCATATCAACCGTATCTTTAACAATACCAATGAGAAGGGTTTCCCTAAAAACTGGATGAATAGTGTGGTGGTTCCGATCTTCAAAAGCGGAGACACAAACAACCCCTCTAACTATCGGACCATCATGATTAATCCCCTTCTCGGCAAGCTATTTGGAAGCATGGTAGAACGGAAAATCAGTAAATGGGCTGGAACAGAGGAGAAAATAACAGCAGGTTTTAGACCGAAACACTCCACCATTGATCACGAAGCAACTCTTAGATACTTAATTGAGAAAATATGGGACACTCCGGGGGATGAGGCTTTTTGCTATTTCGTGGACTTCAAAAAAGCATTTGACACGGTACCCTGGCACAAAATTTGGAAAAGAATGGAGGAGCTGGGAATTCCTTTAGTGCTAAGGACTGCTGTTCACAGACTATATGAATAGGTTAAGGCCAAAATCAGAACTGCAGAAGGGTTATCAGAGTGCTTTGGCAGCGACATAGGGGTCAAACAAGGTCTCCTACCTTGTTTGGGCTTTACATTGACAAGTTACAAGCATGGTTAAATAATGCTAGTGGGGAGGGGGTTCAGCTGGCTAGTTTTGTGATAAAACTATTATTATATGCGGATGATCTCATCATTATAGCCAAGACGGCTAATGGTTTGAGAGAGCACTTGAAGGCATTGGAAAGCTTTTGTCGGGAGGTGGATATGGAAGTTAACACCAACAAAACCAAAGTCATGATCTTCTCATTAAGGAGAAACAAAGGGCTCCCAAACACTTTTCTCTTTGAGGGCAAACCTGTGGAGATTGCGAGCGAATACAAATACTTGGGGATAGACTTCCAGAACAAACTCAGCTTGGAAACATGCAGATCTAAAAGAATTCAGGGGGGCTGGAAAGCGCTGTATTCTTTACAGAATAAGTGTAGGAATGCAGAACTCTGGGATTGGAAGACAAAGAAAATGCTATTTGGGCTGCTTGTCACTCTTGTGGTTTTGTACGGATGTGAAATTTGGGGCAGCAACTTGTCGGATCAGAAATGGAAACAAGTAGAAAGAATACAGAAACACCTTATCATCAGTAGCCTTAAAATCAAAACCACGGTGCCTTATGAGATCCTATTGGCGGAAGTGGGTACCTTTCCCCTGGAAGCAGTTGCCATGGTCCAACTGATATGCTACTTAAAGAAAACTCAGAATATGGGAAGTCGTCGCTGGCCTAGGTTTGTCACTGAAGAAAGGCTTGAAAGGAGAAAAAAACACATGGATGAAGCAAAACAACAAATGGATGCAAAAATGGGACATCAACATCCACAGCTGCCCGGATAGTACCGAAGAAATTAAGAAGTTTGTTCGAGAAAGATTCCGTAACATCATGTGGACAAGGCACATCGGGAGGAAAAAATCATACTATATTAAGGAATTTAACCCCACAACTTGCCACGAGGAAAAAGCATATTTAGGAGCGGCTATTAAGGGGAAAGCCAAAACGATTATAGCCCAGCTTAGAACTAGCTCTCACTGGCTGAGATGCGAGACGGGTAGATGGAAAGTGCAAAAAGAAGAATGGGAAAATTGGACCTGCCTATTCTGTGACATGAGAGCCATTGAGACAGAACATCACTTCGTCATGGAATGCCCGACATACTGCAACATCAGATCTGAATACTCAGAGATGTTAGACAACAATATGAGCCACCTCTTCGAAGAAAAGCAGTTGGACAAGACCGCAAACTTGATCATCAAAATCCATCGAAGAAGAGAAGAACTAGTCAAAGGGCTATAGTTAGATTAGGCTGGCTGTCGACTGGCGGGTCCCATAGGCTGCTTTGGCCTCGTGGACGTTATTAAAATCCTTCATTCATTCATATTGCACTGTAAGTGTACAAACATATGTACTTTTAAGAGTTCTTAGATCCATTTATAACTTTTGGGAAAATGCCAAATTTAATAGATTTATATCAGGGAATCCTAGGCAACCTTATTGTCAGAGAGCAGACATTATTAGTTGCTGCATGTTAATGCTCAAATTGAATTCATGGTGATTTACAGTCACTCCAATTGTTTTCAATTTTAATATGACTAAAATTTTCCTTAGGATTGATATGAGCATATCTGATGTAAATGTGTTCTAGAGGGGTTTTTTTGGTTAGTACCATTAAGCCATTCTTTAGTAAAGCTGTGGAACTTTTGTCCCACTCCCCAAACATCAGAAATACTATTGTCAATCATCCAGAATTATGAACTTCATTGCACTTCACAATAATGGCATGCGTTGTCACTACTGTCGTTATTATTAGAGGCCTCAATTTTGTCTAACAAAATTTCAGCATTAATTTTTTTTTTTTTTTTTGGTAAAAGGCCAAGGCCAAGATTTCATTAATCAGTTAAAATATTTACATGAACCCCGCTCAGTGCAGGCGCAGGTAGGGAAGAGCGGGGTAGAGAAACCCTCCAGCCTAGCCTGGGACCTTAGTCCAGTTTTTATTACATATCTTTATAGGAGGGCATTCCCTGCCTTTACATTTATAGGAGTTCTCCCCCTTTTTTACAGAAATCACTTATTCTATGAGCCTTTGTCTATTGTCTAATCTTCATTTGAGTTCACTGGAACATTCTTGTAGATTACCCTTCATTGAGTACTCTGTTGAACCTGCCGTGTTAGAATCCTTTATGCTTTGTCTGCAGTTTGGTTAGTGTATAATTGCATGATATCATGTTCAAGAAATAATTTGTGAGGAAA
>MU227884.1:3210428-3242075 GCA_018584345.1 Thuja plicata
CCCGGATTCTGTGATCCTGATGGGCGCTGTATACTATGACCCGCTGTAGAGAAGACCTAAATATCTTTTATTACAGGAGTTTAAATCACGTGATTTAAACGCACATCCACAGGGCATCCACCCCGCATCCGCTCCCGCTTCCGCCTCAGCCCGCATCCGCTCCCGCATTGAGCGTCCAGGAGCCCACATCGGTAACTAAGCTAATCAGTAATGTTATCAATTGGTTTGTTATAAGCACAAGTAGTCTCGACCCCACTCCCACTAGCTTTAGTATTTAGCAGAGCCTTGTGCCCCTCATCCTTGTTTGTGACTGAGGAAAGCTGTGCAACAGAAGCATCCAAGGCCTTTCATAACTCCTGAAGGCTGAAGGACTTAGTGTAATGATCTAACATTCCTTCAGTCACTTGTTGTATCAGTTTATTGTATTTGATATATTCCTAATTATCACTCTTAACTGATAGGTAACTGATCATGTAACTGGAGACTGCAAAACTGATGAGTGACTGGCATAATAACTGATGCGTAACTAATGACTGCATTGGGGCATAATTGACATTCCCTGCACAATTGGTTTATTAAATTGTTCCATGTTTCTCGGGGATCTCAGGATGGGGGTATGTGATGCTCACTTTTGTGGAATGACAAATTTACCCATTTAAACCAAGGTACACACCTAAATACCTAACCATCTTTTGAAATATTGGGTTACCGCCAACATAAGTATGGTGAGTTTGCCCCTGCCCAAATTCTGTGTTTGACCGTTGATGGGAGTTTGCCCATCATTCCCTGCTTTGCTTGGCTGAGAGTGAACAGAATCTGTTTATGGACTATATTACATCTTGTTCAATCTTGTATAATTCAATTTTAGTTAACAACAATATTTGAAGGTTTTTTATCTCCTTCAAGAATAATGCAGTAATAGAATACCATCCACCTTCAATCTGATGCTACCAAGTCGATTGATTGGTAAAAGTTAAAACAATACAGCTAACACTTTTAATGTTTTTGTTTCCATATCATTACATAAATCATAAATGGTTATCAATTTGTGCCTTCATACTACAACTACAGGCATTTCAATCCTATTTTGTAGCAAGCTTCCTAGAATCAATTGTCAACTTGAACTGTTTCAAATTCAGAATGCCACATCTCATCTAGGGAAACTTCTTTAGAGTATCAGCTATGCCCTAAGCAGAAGGTTGGATTTAGATCTATACAGCAGTGGCTGACAACTGGTTATTCAGTTCAACACACAAGGGATCAGGCACCAACAGTGTAGCTCAGCCCATTCTACAAGGTAAGCAATTGAGATAAGTCTTAGAACAAGATTTTAGCAATCGTAATTGATATTCAATCCCATAGGGAAAGGCTATGCCAAGTTAGTTAGTACCACTGCAAGAAGTCAAGAAATTCCTCATTTTGAAGTACAGGAGATCAGAGATTCTTTATTGCCATGTTTCTCTCAAGTAGTCTCAAGATCAACAGTGTTTTCTCCTTCTCAACATGATTATATCTTGTACTTGCTATGATCTTATCCACATTGACATTAACATTACTGCTAACTTGTTAAACCCTTATTGTACAACCACAAAGTTTTATCACAAATAGGACATCTTAGGAGCAGTTATACCTCTCTTTACACTTTACAGAGAGCTTCAAAGTGATGAATTTACTGTAAATAAAAGAAATCCATTTCTTAGGTTGTTATACAGTTTGTAACTCATTGCATTCAAGTAAAAGCTTATCATTATGCATGTCAAGATTCAATGATCAACCAAGTGTTCTGTCAGATATTTTTATTGTGATATTGCTATCACGATTCAACTTTGGTTTTTGAGTCAAACTCATTGATCCATGTGTCATGAGAAGTGGTTCACAAGAACTCGTCTCTCATGAGAATGAATGGAACACTTAGCACTCATTGCATCTAGGTGATCCTCCGAGAGGTGAAGCATTGGGCCTTCCCGGGAGGTCACCCATCCCAGTACTCTTAAATTCAAGTGCTCTTAACCATGGAGTTTCCTCCAAGGTTAAGCCAACTTAGCTTGCCACCCCATATTTTTATATCGTTCATTATGTGACTTCATAATGTAAGTGCCTGAAAAAGTTGATGGAAACCATTTCAACAGGCATTGGATGCATTTTAGTTCCTCCAATGCCCAAGCTCCTGAGAATACATCTTTGTTGTACAGCTTCTTGTGAAGAAAATCTATATCCTCCATAATTGTGCTGTGATGTGGATAAAAATGCTTTTATGGCATACTAAGATTTTTTTTCCTAAATATGCATAAATACTGGTTTTATTCTCAGCTTTTTTTGTTTCAAAATGTCACATCTAACAGGTAGTGTCAACGGAGTGATATTTTCCAACATAAACATTACTACTCGCTACTATGATCCATTGTGGTGGGGTAGAGCAGAGCCAATCTATGTCACCGCATGCCCTCGAAACCCACATACGGTGGTCGGCTCAATATCCAATGTACAATTTGTTAACATAACAGCAACGTCAGAGAATGGAATTTTCTTAGCTGGTTCAGATGAAAGTATATTGAGTAATATAGAACTCAAAAATGTAAACATAAAATTGAAAAGGTGGACAAACTACAAGGGTGATTTACTTGATTACAGACCTGGGTGCCAAGGACTTGTCCCCCATCACACTGCTGGTGTTATGATGGAATACGTGTCTGATGTACTATTGAAAAATGTAAATATGACTTGGGCTTTGAACAAAAATGTCAACTGGGAAGTACCCATGGACTTCAAGCCCTCTACTGTAAACAAAATCTATATGGCTGACTTTCAGTCAACTGTGTACAAATAGAACTTCATAGAGTTCTGCTCGGCATCATTCAACAGAAGTTCTTGAGTAGTATAGCAATGAAAAAATTTCGAAGCACGTGAATTCTCATGTAATTTAATAAAATATTGCTTTGGCATAAATTTATAATTGCTTCAGAATAAGCTTAATTCCAAGTACATTTTCTCCCTTCGTGCATGATCTTTATTATCACGTCCGTACAATTAATCACTTGCAGCACTACCTTATACATTCCAGACTTTGTTGTATTCATTTGGAGAAAGTAACATGAATCCTGCTACACTAACATAGCAAAAGAAATCAGAGAGATGCAAGTGCATATATTTGATTGTATGTTTACACTTGAGAGTCGTAGACTATGGACTGCTCTGCTGCTATTGCTGTGATATAAATGGGCTTCCAACCTCAATCGTTGCTTTTTTAAAAGAAACGTGTTTTGGATTCTTGACCACAAGAAAGCTCAAAAAATCTTTAGGAATCTTTGAAATGATAGGGTCTGCCCTTACAAGAAAGGGTTTTTTTAATCATTAAGTAGTTCATATTTACTGATGTAATTCAATTTCCTTCAATGTAATGAAAAGTTTGTCAAATTATACATGGTAAGTCATCTATTGAGCTTTTTTGAACCGAAAATGTTCTTTGGATAATTAACAGTTTTATTTATCTACGTTTTTTCCACTCGTAAAGTAGAGTGATATTTATAGTTGGCAATAGATTTTACAATGCTACCCAATGGATGCTACAATACGTCTCAGTGGATGCTTAATTACTAAGCAGAGTTAGTATGGGATATTAATTTCTTCTGGTAAACTGTTCGTGGTGAGACTTTAATAGTTTAGGGTGGCTACTATTAATTCACAGAAATTCAGTGGAAAATTATCTCAAACAAGCGTGTTCAAGATGGAAATTTCCATTTGCTTTTGGTAGGTAAACCTTTTCTTGTATGGAAACTAGGGCCAGGGTTCCATCACTTATACAGGACATTTTTTGCAGTCTTACATATTTCCTTATCCATTTAAAAATATTATGGTTTTCTATTATATAAGCATAATATTATCACATTGAACTTCACTTACCATTTTAATAAATTCTGATAATTATCCTACATATTTAGATAAAACTAGAGCCAGGGTTCCATCCCTTATACAGGACATCTTCTGCTGTCTTACATATTTGCTTCTTCATTTGAAAATATTTGGTTTTCTAATATACAAGCGTAATATTATCATATTAAACTTCAGTTATCATTTTGATATATTCTAAATACATGAAATAGCCTTAATATTGGTTGGCACATGATAGTATGTTTGAATAAATAATAAAAATTTACTGGAATAGACCTGGTATTAAATCTGAATCGGGTCTAGAAAGTTACAAGGTCATTTATTCCTCGTAGAGAACATCGACTAG
Organism: Thuja plicata; assembly: GCA_018584345.1. NCBI lineage: Eukaryota > Viridiplantae > Streptophyta > Pinopsida > Cupressales > Cupressaceae > Thuja > Thuja plicata. Next base: position 3,214,663 of record MU227884.1, read on the forward strand.
TCAAAGTTTATACCATTTTTCTCAGAGTTGGCTAAGGTGAAAAACGCTGGCTGGTTTCCGATACTGTTAAAAAACTGTAATTTTGAACCTAAAAAATGGCATAATAGTGATGGTAAATAGTAAATACACATTCATGGAATAAAAAAATCATGAGTGATAGAACATTGTCAATTTTCAGAGTTCTTATAAAGGACTTCGATTTTTCCAAATTCGCATTTATGTAATCAAAGAAAATCAAAGTGATAGAAATCGACAATTTTCAGGATTGTTTATGAAAGATTTTGATTTTGCCATTTGTAATAGCAGGCAAATTGAAATAAAAAGATCTGAAAGGCAAATTATCAAAGCAAAAAGCTTACAACAAGCCATAATTATAGATGGAAAATAATGTAAGATCAAAATGGCTCGCTTTGATTTGATTTATTTTAATTTTGTTAGTGGTCTAGAAATTGCCTTCAGTATCACCTATATCACCTATATCATCTGCTTGTTGTTTTTCTTCTCTGTGCATTAAACGTTCTTAATATTAATATGCTAAACAATCCTTTGCACACCTAAGTACATTCATTAACCTGTTATGATAATCCATCATTTTGGGGGGTTATGAATATGAGCTAGCTTCTTCTATTGTAAGCCTGTTGCATTTCATTTTGAAAATACCAAAGAACATTTGGTTTAGTGGTTTAGTGGCAAAGTTCATGTTGAAAGGACCTAGATGGTGCCGAGAATGTAAATATAGGCGGACCAATATCCCTTGCAATATATGAATTAAGAAAATTTTGCAAAGGAGAAGGGGCGGTAGTTTGAGTTAAAAAATACCTTTAAATTCTTTAAGTTTGTGAAAGATGGCACTTAATTTCTGAAAAGTTGAGAGTTCCTCTTGAAGGAAATTACCTTCATTAGAAAATAAACGTCTTGAAAATGGTAGCAAGAATCTTAGATTCCTTTTTCTAATTTATTAGATGCATACTTTTGGAATATTTGCATACTATTTTAAATTCTTGTGCTTATTGTGCATAATGAATTCATTATTATTATTATTATTATTTTTCACATACATTTCAACAAAACTTTAAATAAGATATTGGTTTGCACTACAAATGTGAGTGGATTGAGACATCAGAGTGAACATATATGAACTTGGAAAATCATGGTTGTAGTATACTCCCTTGTTCGTTAAGGAGAGTTTGTTTTTTACTTTGTGCTAACCAATTGATTTGCTAAGATTATAAGTACCAAGTGATTATGTTGAATCTCTATTCCGCTAGCAAACACCAAGACTAGTTGAGGTTCCTTTGCTATTAGTTTGTGTTTTTATGAATGTGGAGAGATCTTATTCTAAGTATTGTGCAATATTAGCATCAAAATTGGGCTTGGATGCTTATAGGTATGTGTTACAAATCTTTGCACATCGTGTGTAAGATATGTAATCTTACATGTTGGAGTGATTCATGTGCATTTTTATAATGCACACAATGTTGCCTAAAGTAGAGTGCGTAAACCAGCAAGTTTTGTTTTTGTTTTGTATTGGGGTATTAGTGCTAATGCTAGATTATCTTGGATTGGGGTGCTAGTGCTAGTGCTAATGCTAAAGATTATGTTATGTAGTGCCGGGTGCCATCATGTGAAATATATTGCATGTTATGTGTGATGCATATGATGTGTTGGTTGCAAGTGATTTTCCCAATTTTTATTGTGTTCTAAGGAAGCTTTCAAGGATTCATCCTTGAAAAGATCTTTGTTCAATCTCAGTTTCTCATAACTAATATATTCAACAAAAAGTCTTAATGTTAAACTACCCGTTAGGGCTAAATCTGAATGTGGTAATTGTTCTTAAGCACGTGTTCTCATGCATTGCTTACTTGTTGGGTACTAAACCATTATCTCAATAAAATTTATTAGGTGATAGATTAGCTTTGGTGAGCCTTGGTTTGGAAAATGTTTTGAAATAAACTATTACAATGAGCGTGTCTTGGAAATATTAAATGGGCTAACTTAGTCTACATCATGTTCAACATAAATGGTTCACAATGTCTCAAAAAGCTCCATTTAGAATTATCAATATCAAGAAATTCAAACTTACTAAGGGTTAAATCTCAATTGATATCACAATTGTTGAGGGCAATGTGTTTTTCTTAATTATACCACTTACCAGAGTTCAAATCCCCCTAAAGGTACAACAATAAGGGATGAGATAATTATCATCCTTAGACAAATTTGGTAGTAAAGGTGCTCCTCAATATTGCGCTCTCAACTAAAGAGGTATTAACTTAGACTTGTGCTCCCATGTCGAATAGTCAAAAATGATTTGGGTTTGATATAGAACCCCACAACAAAAGAAATATGAAAAAAATTCCAACTTGCTCAATGATAGCTATGTTGCACCTTGCAATAACGTTCACGGTATACTCATATTATAGATATTGGATAAAAAACTTACTCTTATCAACATGTGAACTTGTAATGCATTGTAACGTATTGTAGTTGACACTTTTAGAAATAGATGGTATTGATGTTCAAAGTCTTGTAGGAAATTTTGCCAACTTAAAATGTCATTGCCTGAGCAAAACTATGGATTTGACGATTATAATTGCATTAAATGCATGGTAAAAGAGTACATTGTCTTTAGGTGACTATGATCATGTACTCTAAGAAGTAGCCTAATGATTTGTTGATGATCTTAGTTTTCAACAATCAATTTATATATGAAATGTTGTGTTGCACTTCTAGAGGATGTTAGTGAGAATCCTCGTTGTTTAAAGGTTTTGGGGTGAAAAGGAAAATATGAACATGTTGGAAGGACCGTTAGCATGTAACTTATAGTATAATTTATTTCTTTTTCTTAATCATTATTCAATAGGTTGAGACAAGTACATACTATTGTGCATTTAAAGTAGAAACAAATAGATTAGTTCCCTCCTTATTAACCCTTATTTTGGAAAGATAATGTACTTTGCAAACCTAAGTAAATTTCAGCAGCATATAAGTATGTAAATCAACACATTAAGAAACATGAAAGAAGAATAGAAGAAACATCAATGGGAAAAACTCTTTTAGTTTAAAAATGTCTCTTCAAAATATCGAACCAATGTATTAATTTGCAACAACAAGCATGTTATAATACACTTGTAGGCTCACAATCATAACATGAAGATAACATCTTGCTCCTCTATAGGAAATCCAATAACATAAACTTGCAATGCATAGTTCTCTTCATTGACTCCTCAAGTGAGCACACCCTTATTTATGGAGTTACAAGATGGACGCTTAGAAATGCTACATGCTACCTTTAGCTTCATTGCATGCATGCAAAATTGAATATGAACATGCAAGGTGTTCACTTAGCATGCCAGACATGTGCATGCATGCAAACTCAGGCTTCACATAAAAATGTCTACATGCACAATTCCACTTGTTTTAGCAATTTTCAAAATTGACTCCTCTAATTATTTGAGTTAACTATTAATTTTGACTTCAGTCAACTCATTTAGGGTGGGATATTTGTCTCTTGAATTATAATCAATGTCAAGAAATCAAAGGTTGAGACACCTTATTCCTAGCAAGGACCTTACACATGTTGATGTGAGTTTTGTTCCACAACAACAAGCAAAATCAAATACTTAGTACTCCAAGATGAAATACCAAATACTCAATCCTCTCTTGAATAAGGTCATCTCTCATGCTAAGCTTGCAAAGTAGGATCATGAAATGACATCAAGGTTCCTTCCAATTGTGAATACTCACTCAGTGAAATAATGTGATTTGCTGGTAATCATTTGGGGGACTTATGCTGTTCAATCAATGGATATCAACTGCTTGCACTTCTAAACATTTAGCTTCACAATGTGCAATGAAAATATAGTTTTTTTTGAAAAAAATTTCCAACTCTTCAACTCTCAACTTAAATTCAAACTTAACTTCTATTTCTACTTCTAAGTGTGAATGAAAGTAAACATGGATGACTTGGACTCTACTAGATGTGGTTTTATCAGCGACTTCCACCCACCTAGTGCAAGCTTCTAAGGTATACTTGAATGATTTTCATATCAATATCTCCTCTTCAATCCCATCAATGGATGCAAACTAAAGATTGAATATCACTTGAAGTTAAGTGCAATTGCTAGCTTACCATACAAGGCACTCTTACCATCAGCAAGAGGCTAGTGGCCTAGTTTTGTTCGAGACAAACAAATAAACATCCACAATTTCTTTCATTCAACTAAACTACTTCTAACATCATGAAAAGAAATCTACTCCAAGTGAGGATTGAGGAAACCATGCAACACTTCAAAGTAACATTAAGTGATTCACCACGAAGACCAACAATGAACCATTAATCACTTCAATAGTACTATGACAACAATTTGATCAAGTCTCTCACTTAGCTAGCCTAATCTAGTCTAGTCTAGTCTCCTCTCCTACTCTAATGAGTTACAAATGAGAAGGCCTTGGCCTTTTATAGGTGTTCAATTACAATGAAGGGCCAAAATCGATTCAAGATCAAGGGCCAAGATTCATTCTTACAAACCATATTTAGGGTTGCCAAACCATCAACCAATTACATGATGACACCACTCTGTGGGCCAATGAGAAAATTACAAAGCTCTTGATAGCCAATAAGAAAATTGTACACTTGACATAATATGATTGAAGTATGTGTAACTGGAATTCCTTGACTGGTAGAAGACAACTAGGCACCACCTCATCATCCTTATCTTGTAGACTTGATCAATCCTTTTGGTGATGAGTAAATATCTCTTGATACTCAACATTGCCAAGCCCTCAATAGTGATGGCATATTCCCAAATTGCTTCATCTTCTCAAGTCTTCCTTTATCTTTGCAATTTTTCTCCATATTCGTTCTTGGAAACCTTCTCATTGCCATGACTTGAACTTGTACATGCATCTTTGATTCTTCTTGAAGTGGTGAAATCTTCATGTATTTGGATCCTTTTAAAGCGAACTTGGATTTCTAGAGGAAATTCAAGTTGCTGAAAATTTCTTCTCTGATTCTTCTTCCTTCTTGATCTTGAACGTGAATTGCACCTTGATAATTTGATGTGAATTTCCTTCTCACTTGAAATCTTCGAGCCCGAGCCCGCCTTCCTGTAGCTTGCTTGGAGCTCTTGAGTTTGATCTCGCCACTTCAAGTCTTGAGCATCTCCTTGCCATCATCTTCATTCTTCCACGACTCTCCTTCGAAATTAACCTTTCAAAACAAGAAGAGAAATTGCATTAAGCTCATGAAGTGATAAGCATAAATCGAAGGAAATCTGAAACTTCATAAAATAAAATCATGTTAACATCAAGAAAAGATGGATTTTTCTCTAGGATTCCCTCTAAGTTTGAAACCCATTTCCTCTATTTTCTTGCAAATCTTTAGTTCTGATTTTTGATAAAAAGATCTTGTTATTGCAATCTAAGATGAAATCCTTCAAAGCTTGGACCTTAAATGAGTTTTGGGATGCAATATCATACCCAGATTTCATTTTTTTTACCCGCTCCCTTGAAAGAAATTTATCTTAAGGCTCACAATTGCTGCTTTATAGAGAGTTTGTTCCTTTCTTATGATGATCTGTAGTCCTTTAGAGGCGAACTCGTTGCTCTTCCTATAGTTCACTATCTTGGTGTTGATAAAATCACTACCACTCCCAGAAAATTTCACTATCAGCCAGAGGCTAAAACGCCGTCTTGTATGAAAATCTTGCATCCTCAAATTATAAGGAAAATCACTGCCTATTAGAATGCATTTGCTCCCTAAGAGACACGTTTTCCAATAAGGGCGGGCTTGGTTCTTGGCTAGCCAATGTAATTATTTGAATTAATTTTTTATTTCTAGCCATGTAGGCCAACCTTGCTGAAGAGGATAACGATGTTGCAAAATTGTTTAATTTCCCTTATAGAGGTTACAGCTGATCAAAATTTGAGTGAATCCTCGCCTAGGGTGGAATTCCACCAGGCTTGAGGATTTTATCCTCGGGAAGGGTGGAATTCTGCCCTTCCCAAGGATAAACATTTCACTTTCATTCCAACTTCGTCTCCAATTTCAAACTCATACCCTCGACTTAGCACATTTCAATTCAAATTAGAAGGGAAATTATTTCTTGGGCATCCAAGGCTGCCATATCTTTTCTTAGGTGAAGATTCTTTCTTTTTAAGAGAAGTCAAAAAATCCTCGAAGGGAAGGGAATTCCACCATGTTTGAGGATTTTCACTATTTTATCATAGCTCCAATATGATTTCCATCCTTGACAAACTCGTTGATTCCTCAGGGTTTTCATGTTTTGCTTTTGAAGTATAGGCTTAGTTCACGTCTTTTACAACTCTCATGATAGGGCGTAATTTTGATGGCCTTGAGGATTTTATGCTCGTGGAGGGTGGAATTCCACCCTTCTTGAGGATTTTCTTCATTTTACTTCTATGTTTAAAGTTCTTCCCCCACCAAACTTAGTCATTCTCAAATCAGATCAGCTTCTAACTTAAACATTTTGCCTTGAAAAAAAATAAGGTGAAAAGACAAACAACTCAAAGGGGAGTTTGAGGGTAGATGAGGATTTGTCCTCATAGGTGGTGGAATTCCCGCTATCTCAAGGATTTTCTTCACATGTCCTCAAAGCACCTCTATAAAACTTCACTAAAGCCTTACCAAGCTTCCTTTATTTCTTCTTGCTTTCCTCATTTCAACCATAAGTTGAGGCATGGGTTGATGTTTGACCTCTTCATGTTTGGGTGGAGATTCAAGGAAGGAGACAAATTTATCCTCGGTGATGGTGGAATTCCACCATCTCCGAGGAATTCTCTTTAATGCACTACAAGTTGCCCTCAAGTCATTTTATCGATCGCTAAACTTTGAAGTATAGGAGGATTTGAGGAATCCTCAAAGCATGGGGAAATCCCCCAGCTTTGAGGAATCCTGCTTTATCATGTTTAAGATCCCACCTCAAAAATAAATCAACTCCACCAACTTGGTCTTGCACTTTCATTGCCTCATCTATCCTCACTATATCATTACATCACCTCTTGATTTGCCTCCAGTGAGATGGAGAAATGATGCAAGAGCATCTTGGGTTCTTGGCAATCTTGGATCAACCAAACATATTTTGTTTTCAGTTTTCCAATTTATTTGTTGTTGAGTTTCTTTCAACTTTCTTTAAGTTTGGAACATTTATTGCTGTGTACCTCATGGAGTGTTCCTGGCATCATGTACTACCTTCAATTAGGTTTGCACCCTGATTGGTTTCATCACTTTTGAGATATCTTGGATTTATGGCGGGACATCTTTGTTCTTCACCTTTCACGGCCAATTTGTGTTTTCCGATCTCGCGAAGGATTTTCCCAATCAACGAAGCTTTGTGGCGCATATCTAGATGATCTTACATGGTTGGTTGACCTACTTGTGGGTTTGCTCGTCATGTTTTATTTATTTGTGAGGTATTCTCATGATTTTAGGTCTTGACCTATAATGTAATACATTTTCTTGTTCTTGGAGAATGTAATCTTTCTCAGACCGACTTGATGCTTGTGAAGGCTTTATAAACTGATGTAATTGATCCATGAGTAGCATGGAGAAGTAATATAGCTTCGGTGGCTAGAACTATCAACAGAGCTTGTGATAGATAGTATAAAAAGATAACCTATAAAAGGTTCTAAAGCAAACATGTATGCCTGGAATGTAAGATTGCATGTGTAGATCCATTGTACTTGATTTTTGGATGATAATAAGAAAGAAGATCTTGCATATCTCTCCATAATTTGTGTTTCTTCTATTGTGTGACTCTTCCTACAAGGATTGGACTGACTTCTTTGAGGTTTCTCCTGCCCTTGACTGCACCAAGTGGTATCAGAGCAAGTTTTTGATTATGTTGTTGCAGATTGTGGTTCCTGCGTTGGCGAACTCCTGAATCTTATTGGTTATGGGGTGGAAGTGTAAGGATTTGACCCACAATTGCAGAGGATTCACTCAGGATGACTCGGAGAGGAAATGCTAGAGGTGGAAGGAGAGATGCATATCCAGTTGTGTTGGATATGTTGAGACAGATTGCAACTAGGTTGGATGCTGTTGAAATGGCCCAGAGGAGAGGTTGACACATTGAAGATGTAAGTGATGTAGAGGAAGAAACAAATGAAGTAGCCAAGGAGGGTGAAGCACAACCCGAACTTGAATTTGAACAAGGAGATGACAAATTTATCAAGCCCTAACTAGAGTTAATGCAAGAGCATATTGCAATCCACCTGATTATCATGGTAACTTGGATTACGATAAATTACTTGATTGGATCACAAAGATGAATAAGCATTTTGACTATGAAGGTACCGATGAAGCTAAGAAGGTGAAATATGCTTGCACAAAATTAAAAGGACATGCATCATTATGGTAGGAACATTTACAGACAAATAGACAAAGAAGGGGCAAGGAAAAAATCAAATCATGGGATATGATGGTGAACAAGTTGAAGGTCAAATTCTTACCTGTTGATTACCAAGTAAGTTTGTTTAGGAAGTTGCAGAATCTAAAGAAAAATGATCTTAGTGTGAAGGGATATACTAAAGAGTTCTATAGACTAGATATCAGATCTGGACATACAAATGATGATGTTGAAAGGGTTGCAAGGTACCTGAATGGTTTGAGGATATCAATTCAAGATGCGATTAGTTTGGTCAAATTGCAAAGTGTAGAGAAAGCTTACCAATATGCCCTAAAGGATGAGGAAAAATTGAACAAGAGACATGAACAAAGACAAAAAGGAAGAGGTGGAAGATCCCAAAGGGGTAGATATTTTGGAGGAGGCAAATCTTATTCAGATTAGAGCAAAGGAAAGGCATATTTCAAGGAAGAGAACTCATACCAAAAGGATGACAAAAATTTCAAGAGAGGAGGTGGATCAGGGAGGTACAAGTGAGATGATAAGAGAATGTTTAGAGGAACTTGTTTCAAGTGTGGTGGTGAAGGACACCAACTTTTGAGTGTACTCAAGGAAGTTCCAGTAAGAAGACTGAGAATAGAGGCCAAAATGCTTTTGTGGAGGAAGAATCTAGTGGATCCTTGAACAGACCTGAGGATGGGGAAGCTATAATGGTAAGGAGAGCCATATGTCATGAGGAGACAAATCAAGAGTCATTTCTGAGGAGAAGTTTTTTCAAAACAAGATGCAAAGTTGAAGGAAAGTGTTGCAAAGTGATCATTGATAGTGGTAGTCTAGACAACCTAGCTTTGAGGAGCTGGCGAATAAGTTGAAGTTACAGAGATTGAAGCATCCAAAGCCTTATCAGATTGCATGGATTAAGGATGATCATAAGCTACTGCTAAGTGAACAATGCCTAGTAAAATTGAAGATTGGATCTTATCATGATGAAGTTCTTTGTGATATTATGCCTACAGATGTTTGTCATATCTTGTTGGGTAGACCATGGTAGTATAATAGACAAGCTTTGCATGACGGAAGAAGGAATAGGTATAATATTGTGGCTATTGGGATGAAACAAGTATGGTTACTCCTAGTTGAGACTCCTAAGATTTTTTTGGTTGAAGGAAGGAAATTCTTGGATGGTTTGAAAAGTGATAGTATGTGTTATGCTTTGATTCCTAAGAAGTCTGATTTACAATCGGTAGAGGAACATCCTGAGGAGACAAGGAAATTGTTGACTGAGTATGAAGACATAATCTCATATAATGTACCTGATGGATTACCCCCTGTGAGACGTATTTTTCATTACATGGATATAATTCCTGGAGTTAGTTTACCTAATAAAGCAGCACATTGGATGACACCTGCAGATAATGAAGAATTGAATAGACAAGTGCAAGATTTATTAAGGGTATGATTACAGAGAGTTTGAGTCCTTGTGCAATACCAGCAATGTTAGCACCAAAGAAGAATGGAGAATGACGAAATGGGCACTGATTCAAGAGCTATTAACAAGATTACAGTGAAGTATAGGTTTCCTTTACCTAGGATTGATGATATAATGGATTTCTTGAGAGGAGCAGAGTATTTCACAAAGATTGATCTAAAGAGTGGTTATCATCATATCAGAATCAGAGAGGGCGATGAGTGGAAGAAAAAATTTAGGACAAATGAAGGATTGTATGAATGGTTGGTAATGCCTTTTGGGTTGACTAATGCATCGAGTACTTTCATGAGGATGATGAATGAAGTATTGAAGAAATTCTTGGGTAATATTGTGATTGTTTATCTTGATGACATTCTGATTTTCAGTAAGAGTAAAGAGGATCATTTGTTGCATTTGAGACAAGTATTGTAGAGATTAAGGAAAGAAAAGTTGTTGATAAACATCAAGAAGTGTTCTTTCATGAAGGAAGATATAGTGTACTAGGGTTTTGTGATCTCGGTAGAAGGATTGAAGATGGATCCTCAGAAGGTTAGAACAATTATTGAGTGGCCTACACCTGATAGTGTTGGAGAGGTACGATCATTTCATGGATTGGCTAGTTTTTACCATAAGTTTATTAGGAATTTAAGTTTGATTTGTAGTCCTATGACTGAGACAATGAGATGAGATAGGAAAATATTCAAGTGGACACATGGAGCACAAAAGAGATTTGAGTTGTTAAAGTAAAAGGTGACTGAACAACCTGTGTTAGCTTTACCAAATTTCAGTAAGGTATTTCAAGTGGACTGTGATGCAAGTGGGAATGCAATCGGAGCAGTCTTAACTCAAGAAGGAAAGGAAGACCGATTGCTTATTTTAGTGAAAAGTTGATTGGCGCAAAGAGAAGATATCTAGTTTATGATCAAGAATTCTATGCCATAGTTCAAGCCTTGAAGAAGTGGAGACATTACTTGTTGCCTAAGGAGTTTGTATTGTATATCGATCATCAGGCATTGCAATGTTTGAATAGTTAGAGCAAGTTGAATCAGAGACATATGAGATGGGTTGAATTCTTGTAGAGTTATACATTTGTTTTGAAGCATGTAAGTGGGAAGTCAAACAAAGTTGATGCTTTGAGTAGAAGGAGAAATTTGTTGACAGAGATGAGAATTGAAGTGCTAGAATTTGATGAGTTGAAGACTTTGTATGAGGAAGACCCTGATTTTGCAGAACCTTGGAAAGCTTACAGAGAACCTGTTGTAGCTGACCGAAGCAAGTGGTTGGATTATTTCATTCAGGAAGGTATGTTGTTAAGGGGAATTCAATTGTGTATACCTAGGAGTTCAATGAGAGAAAATTTAATTAAGGAGAAACATTGTGGAGGATAAGGAGGACACTTTGGTATTGATAAGATGGTGGCTTTGGTGAGAGAATTATTTTTGGCCTCAGATCATAAGGATGTAAGAAAGTTTGTTCAGAATTGTAAAAATTTTCAAGTTCCTAAGGGAAGTAGTCAGAACACTGGATTGTATACGTCTTTGACAGTGCCAACTAGACCATGGGAAGACATTAATATAAATTTTGTGCTTGGATTACCAAAGACCTCAAGAGGTAATGATTCTATATTTGTGGTAGTGGATAGATTTCCGAAGATGGCTCATTTCATACCTTGTAAGAAGACAACATATGCGGTACATGTAGCAAATTTATTTTTCAGAGAAGTTGTGAGATTTCATGGATTATTTAAGAGTATAGTTTCTGACAAGGATAGTGAGTTTGTTGGTTACTTTTGGAGGAAAATTTGGAGGAAGATCAATACTCAATTGAAGTTTAGTTCTACATTTCATCCATAGACTGATGGACAAACAAAAGTAGTAAACAAAAGCTTGGGTAATTTACTTGAGATGTTTGGTTGGAGATAAGACAAGGAATTGGGATTTAGTTCTCGCACAAGCAAAGTTTTCATATAATAATTTAGTGAATACGAGTATAGGGAAGACACCATTTGAGATAGTTACAGGCATGAATCCTAAGAGAGTATCAGAATTGAGGGATATCAGTCATGAAGTCAAGAGGAGTGCAAAAGCAGAAGAATTTGCAGAACATATGATTGGATTACACACTTAGGTAAAACAACATTTGGAAGATATGAACCAGAAGTATAAGGAGAGAGAAAATATGAAAAAAAGAAATACGGAATTTGCAGTAGGAGATGAGGTGATGATTTATTTGAAGAAGGGTAGATTTTCAAATGGAACATATAACAAAATAAAGATGAGGAAGTTTGGACCATGTAAAGTCTTGAAGTGATTTGATTTTAGACATGCATATGAAGTGGAGTTACTGGAGGACATGGACATATCACCTATATTCAATGTTGCATACTTGTAAGAGTATAATGAGTCATATTTTGGTGAAAGGGATGCACCAGATGCTGGACAACAGAATTCTGAGAAGAAGATAGAGGAGATTGAAAAGATTTTGGATAGCAGAATTACCGGCAGTACAAGTATAAAGAATATATTGTAAAGTGGAAAGACAAATCAGTTGAGAATTCTTCATGGATTTCTCAGACTGAGGTTTACCATCTTGGTTTTCCTGGAGCCCCAACAAAGTGAGAGACTCAATTTTCAAATAACCTCGGGTGTCTCATGCAGGAGCATCTTGGGTTCTTGGCAATCTCGCATTAACTAAAAATATTTTGTTTTCAGTTTTCAAGTTTATCTATTGCTGAGTTTCTTTCAACGTTCTTTTAGTTTGGATCAGTTGTTGTTGCGCACCTCATGGAGTGTTCCTGGCATCATGTTCTACCTTCACCTAGGTTCGCACCCCGATTGATTTCTTCTCTTTTGAGATATCTTAAATTTCTGGCGGAACATCTCTGTTCTTCATGTTTCACGATTAGTTTGTGTTTTGTAATCTTGTGAAGGATTTTCCCAATCAATGAAGCTTCGCAGCGCATATCTCGATGATCTTATGTGCATGGCCAACCTACTTGTCGGTTTTCTTGTCACGTTTATTTATTTGTGAGAGATTCTTATGATTTTAGGTCTTGACCTATAATGTAATACATTTTCCTATTCTTGGAGAATGTAATATTTCTCAGGCTGATCTGATGCTTACGAAGGCTTTATAAACTGATGTAATTGATCCATGAGTAGCATGGAGAAGTAATATAGTTTCGGTAGCTAGAACTATCAACGGGGCTTGTTATATATAGTATAAAAGGATAACCTATAAAAGGTTATAAAGCATGCATGTATGCCTAGAATGTAAGACTGCATATGCAGATCCATTGTACTTGTTTTTTGGATGATAATAAGAAAGAAGATCTTGCATATCTCTCCATAATTTGTGTTGCTTCCGTTGTGTGACTCTCGCTGCTAGGATTGGACTGACTTCTTTGAGGTTCCTCATGTCCTTGGTTGCACGATGGAAATAAGAGGACCCTGAGGATAAAAATCTCGTGAGGTGGTGGAATTCCACCCTCCTCCATGATTTTTCCTTGTCTCCAAAATTTGATCCTCTTTTGGGCCTTCGAAAACCTTCTCAAGATTAAGGACTCAATGATCTCCAAGCCTTTCTACTTTCTTGACTTCAACAAACTCAAAATTTCTCCCTTCTAAGACTTAGAGAGTTGAAATCGCTACTAGCTAAGATTCCTAAGACCACCTAAGAGCGCTACTACTACCGCTAAAACAAAAAGAGGGGGTCCCCTTTTGCAATGGGGCGATGGCGTGAAAACCCCACAACACTACCTTGCTCTAGACTTATAGATGTCACCCATATGAAGTGATTACATATGGTGTTGAAGAATAGATCTCTAACTTATTAGTGTAGTGGTGTAAGTGACTTCTTTGGCAATCCTACCTTATCGAGGTTAATGCAACACCAATATTTTGATATGACACACAGGTTTTGTGCTGGTCTTTGAAGGACATGCACCAAAAAGAGTCTGCTTGAGTACATGTGTAGTAAAAAAACACCAAAATCTTCTTTTTATATGAACCACCTTTAAGTGAGGGATTCATTTAAGTCATACCCTATATGGGAGGCCTTTGAAGTGAGGGTCACGTATTCTATTGCTTACACATATACTGAGACAATCTTTCAATATTGTCATTATGTTCATTTGTGTCTCCAACTTTCTCTCCTCTTCTACATACACACTTTGTGATCTATTTGTCTACTATAACGATGTATGTAATAAATAGAATATAATATTCATAATTGTTTTTTCAATACTATTTGTTTAGTGCTAATAGATCCATATATCATGTATCGACATCGTACCAGAGAATTAGCGCCAACTTAACCAATACTTTTAAGTGAAGCATGTAGGCATCTAGAGTTTGAGGCCCATTTTAATTTTTTCAAACCAATAACAACTCATGCCACAAGGTGCTTATAGTTTAAATTGCATGTGGAATTAGAGTTTTAAGAAATCATCTTGTGTTTGCTATAAGAACTTTTTTCTTACACCTTTTGTTCTAACGAGTAACATATTCAAAATAAAGATTGTGTTGAACCCACTTGCTCATGGTCATGTTTTCTTTGTAAAGGGCACTTCCCCAACAAAATGTATTTTTCAAAAATCTGACAATCCTAAGATACTATCATTGTTAATGCTTATAAAAAATGTCATGAACACTCATTAATTCATAAATATGTATTTATGTAATAATAAATTGAGCCAAAAAGTTTACTTTGGAAATTGAATATTCTTATATGTATTGAAAAAATACTTTGTAAATCCAAAATTGTGTGCCTTGGAAATGAGTTTCATTGTAATATTGGAATTCAATTAGCAACTTAATCAAATTCACCTCAGACCATCCATTACAAACAATCTTCAACGCTTAGTTATTTACCATAGTAAAGATTGACATAGAACAAAAATTGACTAATTTATTCAATACTGTAAAAAATATCCTTTAAACCACACAACATTGTGAATAGTTCATGATTTATTCTTCCAATATCACAATCTTCACCCACTTAACCTTAGTGGACTCAATTAGGTAGTAGACACCCACATATGATTAGTTATATAATTAGGACTAGCTTGTTCTATTGCGATTAAAAATCTAATGAATTAGTGTTGTAAATATTCATTAAATTATTTATATGATTTGTTAAAATAATAAAAAATTGACATTAGAAACAACTAAATAAAGTTAGATCTATATTGAATGAATCTTGGAAATGTAAGAAATGAATATAGCTCATTGAATATTATCTTAGGGATTAAATGGGAGGAGGAATTATGGTGTGTCCCATTAGCAAACATCCTTTTCTCCAAAAACCAAATAAACGATGAATATGTTGGTTGTTGATGCTAAAGGAAGCATGGTATGACTAAGTTAAAGTATAAATGGTTTAATAAGGATAAGAAATTATAATATGTTTTAGTAATATGATTTGTCAAACTCCCTTGTTGGTTTGATGAGGTGAATGTAGGAGATAGTTCTCCTCCTCTTGGACGAGGAGGGAGAGCATCACCAAAAAGAGGGAAGCATATTCAAAAGAAAAATCAAGGTCAACATGGTACTAAGAACACGCGAGGGAAGCATATTCAAAAGAAAAATCAAGGTCAACATGGTACTAAGAATGCGCGCGTGCGTGCACACACACACACACACACACACACTAATACTATCACTATATTATATGGATGCAAGGGACATAGATGTTTTTGAGAAATTTAATTGTTGTGCTTTTGGTGGTTGTTTTGTGGATTGCATGATCATAGAAATGGTGTATAATTTGTTCGTTTTCCACAATAGTTAGATCTAAAGAGTGCATTTTCATCATAATATTACCTTGAAAAGTTTAGCATGATCTTTGTTTTTACCTGTTACAAGATTTTGGGAAAACTTGAATTTTTTTCTTTCTTTTTGGGGGTTGAATATATGGGTTAAAATGAGTGATAGCTTGTCAAATGAAAGCCACACAAGGTGGGGTGAAGGCTATGGTTGATAAGTGTTGTTGTTAAAAGATACCCACCTTTGTCTTTGGTCAAGGTGTGGGTTGTTTGTAGAAGAAGGTAATTTTCTAAAATATTATGTGTTTTGGGTTAGGGTTAACTTAACTTTCCATATCAAATTTTATTATGTAGATACTAGCTTAAGTTAGTTTTTATAGTCCACGATACTAGTCATTTTTCATTGGGTTTACATAGAGTGACAGTAATATGAGACTACCCCATACTCCTTGTGGGAGGTACCCAATTGTACTACCAACAAGGCTTACATACCTTACCCTTTGTAGGATTTTTAATTGTGACCTCTCTTTCAAGAGCACAAGTTCTCCACCACTAAGCTAACTCAGACTGTAGTTCAATGAAATAAAGCTAGAACTTAACCCAGTAATAAAATATCTCCTTACAAATGATGCAATCACATTTTAAAAAACCTCAAAACTTTCATTGTTGAATAAATATGTTATAACTATGATTGTTAATTTTTAAGCCTACAAGCCCAGTCAATCTCAATGGTAGTATTGATGTCATCTGCAACCTTGTCTTCTTCGTAACTTCTATATGACAATAAGAGTAATGATAGAAAGTATTTTTTCCTAATCATGTCAATATTGTATAATTTTAAGAGCATTTCAACCTTGTTTAATACTTGCGACTATGTTGTTGTAGATCAATAACATATCATTTGAAAAGCCTATTGACATTGTTTAATACTTATGACTGTGTAGATATCACCAGGATCCCTTCGACTTGATAGTTCAATGTTGTTGTATAGTTACAAAATTTTGTTTGGAACATTATGAAGTCATTTTGATATTTTTTCATATTTTTTGGCTTATTTGATGATAATATTTGTCATACTTATCTTGTAAATGTTAGACCATTCTATTGGCCTCTTCAATAACATTCTTTGTTAGACCATAATAAAACAAAATTCTATGATTAGTTATTAGAAGATTGTGATTAGACCTCTGTCATATAATCGAATGAATATTTTCTCGTCTGTGCAAGCCTTCCTCATATGTATATAAAGAAGAGGAATGTAGTAGGAGTCATGGTAAATGCATCATGTGGCATTCATTGAAGTTAATAAGTCATTTTTTTCTAGTATTATAGAGATTGCAAATCTGTCCCAAAATTTTATTCATGCTTGTAACATTTGAGATGGTCACTATCCTACTTTCAATTGGTGATAGATTTTACTATAATCTTATTCTTTTGCCTCAATCTTGAGATTAAAGCATTATATATTAATTATCTTTTATATAATGCAATCTTTGTGCACTAAATGTTGTGGCTTAGTATGACTATTTAACACTTGTTTGATTTTATGGTGTTCAATAAATCGATAGAGGCCATGGGCCAATAGATCAAAATGTTTACAAGATTGTGTGGTAATATAGATTATTTTAATACTCACACAAGTACATTTGCATATCATACATATATATACTAATAAGAGCACCTATCTTAAGAATTATTGTTGGACAATATCATATATATAAAATCAAATGCTTAGGTGACTTCATATCTATCTATCTATATAATAAAAAACTTATGTGAGCTCATGTTTTTTTTATATGAGAAAAATATACAAGTTGGACTCGGTAAACATAAATATTTTATTGACATTATTATTTATATAGGCATTTGTGTATTCAAATATGTGTTGTGTAAAATTTGAAAAGAGATAATTAGATTCATTAAAAAATGGTAACATTGTTTTACCACTGAAATGTTGGTAGAGGAAATATGAAAATTATTTGGTATATATTTATTTGAAAACTAATTTTAAAACCTAGTTATCGATAACTAATTTGAGAAAGAGGCATGTGACATATGGTGCATGTTATCATTGCGATGTGTGTATACTTTTATTTAAAAATTTGGCTAATATAATGAAAAATTACTACTTGCATTGTTTTTTATTAAGTTCTTCAGCCTAACAAGAGGGTTGACCCTTACAACACCACAACCCAGTGGTTGTCAAGAAATCAACAACACATTAAAAAGGGCGCTGTATGTTACATATTAAGGCCACAATTGGCACACTATTAGTAGATTAATATCTTTCCTAAACAGTTTGCTTGGAGAACAAGAGGCCACAATCAACCACTTACAACACCAAGGCCAAAAAAGGCCATTAACCACACAACAACCCATATAGTGGGGGTAGGACCCATATTACATCCAAGCGGCCATCGAAAGAGAAGACCACTTAAAGTTACCATCAACCTCCACTGCAGAGCATGACCAATAAACGACATCAACGAGGGAAAGTCCAATACCAATAACTCTAGCAACCCTTAACTAAAAACAAAAAAACCTAAACGAGCCCTCAAAAACTTGTAGTAAATGTCTAGTTATTAGGAAGAAACCCACTGCATATACAATAAAAATAGTCTAATAAAAAAGACAAAAGAGTAACTAGTAGAGTTACCAACAATTGCCATAGATAGAACCAAAAGAGAAAAAAACCTAACAACATAGATCATCATAAGTGTCAACTACAGAAAGCCAACAAGAGAAAAACACTACCTGCCAACCTTAATAGGTTCTAGGCTTATCCACAGGGTCCCACATCCCTGTCTCCTTGGAGAACCAAGCCAAAGCATAGCATCACCAACCACGAGCTAAATCAAATCTAAATCCGCATCCAAGCAACCAAAGTCAAAAGAGTATTGTACAAAACATCCATCATCCTCCATCCACAATAAAATCCCCACCTTTATAGGATATGCCACCACCTTAATAAGGAACAAGGGGAAGGAAAATACGAGCACCATGTACCAAACCCACAACTAAGGAAAATTCAAAACCCCACCTCTATAGGGGTCGAATCCTCCATAGAAGTCATGCATGAAAGAAATCAATTTAGAAGAGGCCAATCACCAAAAACACAACCTCCACTGCAGATCAGTAGAGCACGCCAAAACGAAACCTCAAAAAGGTAAAAAGGCCCAAGCAAAGAAGAGATGAAGTCTCCATCAAAACAAAACATGAATCCGTAGGGAAGAGTGGTCCCAACAAACTGAAGGTGACAACAGTAGAAACCATGTACCAAAATAGTTTATCCACGACTTCAAAAACCCCTAGGACATGACAAGTCTAAAAGAATAGGGTCAAGACCCTAATAACCAAGAAAAACCTCACCAAAATAAAATGAACCAACAGTGATCTCAAATAGGAGAGAGAGGAAAATCCACCACACAAGAAATCTACTCTCCTTGCAGCAACACAACTCCTAGCCACAACAACAAGAAGGATGAACCAAAATTGAGTCACCCAAAATAGGAACGATGACACAAGTTTTCCACCACAAAGACATAGACCCATGTAGAAGAGAAACACTAGCAACGAGGGAAAATATAGAAGGGGCCTCTACCCCTTACCGACCCTAACCTCAAACACCACTACAACACAAAAATTCACAAGAAGGGCATCCAACATGCCATGGATGCCAATGATCCCTTACATGACTTCATCTTCCCCATCTGTAGGAAAAACCATAAGGCCCACAAAATGAACACCACACTCACTCTCTAAGAGGATGAAGGGCCACCACTTCCCTATTCACAAGGAGGACCAGGCCCAAACAAAACAATACTGACCCAAAAAAGGGGGAAACCCAACTCCACACATGATAGACAAAACTAAAGAAAAAGATACCTCCTAAGCCTAAATCAAGACAAGGCCTCAACTAGTTAGAAATAATTTTTTTGAAAAATAGAAGACAAACATGGTAGCCAACAAGAATATGGTTGACAAGCTACTGCACTAGAACCCTCACCTTATAGAATCTATTTAGATCCAAGGTGAGCACATCTTGGATCATAACCAGTGGATCATAGGCAATGTCAATAAAAAACAAAACCCAACACCTCTCCCTGCTAAAAATTACTCTCACCTAGTCATTCCTAAACCAAAAAATGTGGGTCACGACTCCTAACCTCATATCCACTCAAGAAGACAAGCTCATCCAAACACAGAACATCAATGTCTCCTTCACCAAAGAAAACAAGATGACTTTCTGCATCACAAACCTTGCAATACTTATAAGCTTTCAAGTATTGGCCACCATGTCATGTCAATATTGGATAGGATTTCAGATGTTGGGGGAATTGTTCTTCTCACCATCAGCTATAGTATAGATGATAATTTGACTTTGCACTTCCCTACAAAGATGACCCCAAGACAACCACCACAACCAACCGGTAGGTTAGGCCCAGGTCATCGAAAAGACTAAGAATACCAGACCAAAGAAAAGGCCTTGTGGAACAAACCCATGCATGAGAAAAGAGAAGGGTTTTGTATATCATTGGAAACTTCATATCACCATGAAATGAACAAGGTGACCAACATACACATGTCACCCAAAACCTCTTGAATGACACCAAGAAAAGAAAGAGACTAGGTGAAATAAGGGTAGTCCATGAGACCACTATTTGCCAAAACTGGAAGGACAATAACTACGGAAACCCCAAACGGTGGGTACTTTACCAAATCTGAATGCAAGGATGAAGAGCTCTCCACATCCTCAACCACCATACAAAAAATAGCCACAAAATTGACACTAGTGACACCGCCCTTCCAAGGGCAAAAAACCAATAGAACATCCTTAGTGAAAGACTCAGAGATGATAGCCAAAACAAAAGGGAAATCCATATCCACAAGGAGCCACACCCAGAATGAAGGTGAGTCCCCCACAACCCACAAAACCTAAAGGAAAAGACCTTTAGAAACACAAGAGAAAACATATCTTCGATCATCGTCATCATCCTCCTATTAGTCCCCCTCTGCAATATCATCTAAACTCGTCCTCCTTCTCCCTTTCTCACTTTCTCTCTCCATTCGTCTCATCTTTTGCATGGAAAATTTTAGTAGACAGAAAACACACATGTATTTAAGATGCAAATGTTCAAACAAATATTGTTTACTAATTGCATTGTTGGTTCACAATCTCTATAGTTATAAATCAATTAGAAGTGTCATACTTAGTTAGAGGGTCTCTAGAGTTGTATTATAGATTTTTTTTATTTAGCACACAACACTAGTTCTCAAATGACATGGTTATCTTGAATTTCCTTGGATCTTAAGCTCTAATGAAGGGTACAATTACTTCTAAATGGAAATTGTGCAAAGAACTATCAATTTTGGTTGGAGGAAAAGAAATTGGGTGATGCTCTCCCTCTTGTAATTGAGATGTTGGAGAATTGATTTATTAGACACACTACATTTGATTTAACATAAAATTATGTTAGCTATTCTATTTCACATCCATGATATATGACGTATGCTAAATGTTACAAAGACCTATTCTTGTAAATATGTAATATTTGATGAAAACTATGTATTCTTGTTATAACATAATGACGATGTTATATTTTATAGAAAATGTACAATAGAAAAAGAGGGGAAATAAAATAGATAGAGGTGGTCCACCTTTTTCTAATACATAGATGGAAGGAAAATTACCTACTAGGCTCAAGTAAGAGTTAAGCGCTAAGCGGGTGCAATAATCCTTCATTTTTATAATGATTAGGATGAGTTGATTTAGGGTAATGTGATGGGGTGATGGAAGATAGAAGGATAAGTAGGCGGAAATGACAAATTCCATTATATAAAAACTGATAGAAAAATAGACAAGAACCTGTGGGGACTTGAAATAGGAACCATACAATAGTACTGACATGTGGTTTCAATTTGGGGCTGATTTGCAGGGTATTGACCCCCTTATCCATTTTTTTCCTGACTATAGATCACCCTAGTTGGTGTATACCCTATAGTTTTATCTGAAAAATTTCATGAACAATACGTCAGATCTTGTATTTTTTTATAATAAACATCGATAGGTTTGCCACCTATTCCTACACACATGAAAAAAGAAAAGAGGGTTGTATACAAGGGTTTTCCTCGGTCAAACCCCTGCTTGGAATAAAATTTAAAATGAAATAAAGTAAATGAGAGCATGTCGTCATATTGCAGAGGCTAGATCTAAGAAATGAAGTATATCATACCTTGACAATGCAAGTATTGATGCAATAGTTTTGATTTGACACAAAAACTTGAAAGGAAATCATGAAGGACAAAACCTTGTGTAATAAATATTGTAGTTTGTCACAATGCTTGGTAAAGAGAGAGAAGAATGCCTTGAATGCTTGAATGAATATGGATGCTTGAATGTAGATCATCTTCCTTGATGGTTAACTCTTTTTCTTAGCCTTTAATGAGGGAAGGAAGCTTGATCCAAGAAGAATATTGCCTTGAAAACACCTTGAAATGATTGAGAATGCTTGGATGTAAAATTGTAGGAGAGCTCTTAAAATATTGATCTTGTTTAACAAAATAAGGAGAGACAGGTTGCTTATATACCTCTCACAACATTTTGGGACTCAAAAATCAATGGAGGCCAACACAGGTTCTAACTTTCCACTAAAACACCACAGTGGGTCACCCATTTGAATTTGGGCCCATATCTCAAAGTATAAATCACCTGGGGCATTCTATACCTAGGTATAGATTTCTTAAGATGTCCTATACACACAAATGATGCCTCATATAAAAACCAAGGGTTCTAGATAACAAGGGGATACCAGATTATAGAGCATATTTGGTTTTAAGGTCGAAAAGAAGCAGAAAGACCAAAAAATGATAACATAGGGCCCATGTTGGATAATAAATGATTAAATTGGAGAAATATAAATGGATCACACCTAGAAATAAGGGTTCACGTTGATATTTGAATAGAATTAAATTAATAGAGGACCCATATTAAATTTAGATGCCCATTAAGTGCAATATGAAGTCCAATGATGCAAATACACTAAGGTGGGTGCTAGAAAAATATGAAATTATACACACATATGTAGGATGATTACAATTTACAAGGGTACATTTAGCCCCCAATTTGGTAAGAGTATGAGATTACCTCATGATCATAGTAGAGAGAGAACACACTAAGGTGGGTGCTAGACAAATATGAAATTAAACACACATATGTAGGATGATTACAATTTACAAGGGTACATTTAGCCCCCAATTTGGTAAGAGTATGATATTACCTCATGATCATAGTAGAGAGAGAGAGAGAGAGAGAGAGAGAGAGAGAGAGAGAGAGAGAGAGATGGTCTAGCAAATTGTATTATTATTGTTCCACTCATCCCAATAAAAGAGAGAAGGAGAAATGATCTGTGCACAAGGTAGCTTATAAGATCAGTCCTATGGAAAACATAGTCTCCATATGAACTCATGAAAGCGATCACTTTAAGGATCAATGAAAATGACTAGTCCATGGATCAATGAAAATGATCAATCCTAAGGAAAGAATAATCTCCTTAGGGATCATCAAGGATACATAATGTACAAGGATGCCACATGTATGCCCCCTCATTATGATGGAAACATAAGACCATGGAAGGCACTATAAGAACAAGGATAGCTACTTGCAACAACAAGGAGATATCCTTAAAACAATAATATATGCCATAACCTTGGCAAATAGGGAAGACTCTTGTTAACCATGAGATAGATAATTATGAAAGGACATCTGCAAGTGGGAAGATACCCTTGAAAGAAACAAATATTGGTTATAAGACGTTTACATTCAAGAGTTCTTAAAAAAGATAACATCTTCAACAAAAGAAGAGGGAGGAGAACAAAAATGCACGCTTTTAGCCCCCCTATTACTAGGTGAAAAAATGGTTCTTGATGAAGAATGACACACTTTAAGCCCCCAAGTAAGGGTATTCGTTTATGATAGACATGCACTTTCAAGCAAGGAAAAGATTGTGAACTAGGATGTAAATCTCCTAAAAAATATAAGATCCTTACATAAACAAACAAATCCATGCAAGAAAGGATTTCATGTGACAAAACAATACCACATAACTCAGAGAAAGTGGATCCTTAGGAAGGAATCAGATTTTGAGAAATGAAACCTCGTCCCCCAATGGTGAAGACAAAGGAAAATATAACACATTATATACCCTAAGTGATGGATATTCTATAATAGACATGCACTTTCAAGGAAGGATAAGGTTGTAAACCAAAATGTAAATCTTCTGAAAAAGAGAAGTTCCTTATGTAAAAAAAAATCTATGCAAGGAAGGACACCATATTATAAAGAAAAAAGTCAACAAAGGGATAATGAATCTTTTAGAAAGGAAGAGAAAATGAGGAAGGAGGATCAAGTATACACACATTCCTAGTAGCTAGTTAAGGGAATACTTGGAAAAGGACAACACATTAAGCACACCAAGTGAAAGGTCATTTATAATAGACATGCACTTTCAAGCAAAGAAAAGGTTGTAAACAAGGATATAAATCTCCTGAAAAGGAGAAAAAACTCTCATGTAGAAAAAAAAATTCTATGCAAGAGATGATATCATGTTATAAAAGACATAACGAAGAGTGAAAATGGGTCCTTGGGATAGATAAGAGATTGAAATAGTACCCTTCCCCCCAAGTGTGGAGACAAGGAATAAAACATATTATTTTGTTGCTCACGAAGTATGATTGCACCTAAAATTACACCACCATGAATGAAAATGAAACCCAAAGGATACAATACTAATGTCACATAGTGAAAAGAAGCATAATAGGAAATTATATGTGATTTAGAATGATCAAGACAAAGGTTCCATTCATTTTTACATGTCATTTGAATCATACCAAAAATAATGAATTCTTGAATTTTACACTTCAAATCATAAAATTTATTAGTCTTATGGCCATGAATTTGATGATACATACAAATGAAAGGATTGTCTTGCTTTTGTTTACTTTTTTTTTGTTTATTTTTCAAAGGAAGAGTAATGAAGATGGCATTGAAAATTTCAAAAAAAATATTCTTTTATTGTGATGAGAAATTAGGAGAATAATTTAAATATTGATTGGACAAATGGGAAGGTTAGAAACCTATAGCTTTTTTGAACAAGTGTGATGTAATTTCTCAAATTTCAATGCTTGGTTGCATATATCCTACACCGTGTCCATCATCAAGGTTTGAATAAAAAAAGAGAAGGGTTACGCTTGGCCAAAATTGGATTGAAATTTAAAGTGGCCCAATCAATATCCATATATGTGGGGCTAGTTTGCGGGTTTATGTTTTTGCCAAATGAGGTGGCGTTCCCACCAGATGGTTTAGCTTTCCCGTCGAATGGTTGGTTTGTTTTTGTGGGAAAACCATGACCACTGTTTGACATGCAATGCTTCAATCCAACTGATTCTGTAGTAAATGATGACACGGAACTGATTGAATGTTTGAAGATGATAAGTTGATCACCAAAATGCAGAAAGATAATGTAAGACATTAAATCAATTAATGGATTGTATTTTCATTGATGTCAACTTGATATAATCTAATCGGTTATAATCAAAGTGTCAAAGACTTCAGAGAATCAGAGAGATAAAGATCATGCTTTCAGTAATGCATAAAAGACAAGCATTCACTATGTAACTTCAGACACTGATGGCTAGTGGAACCCGACGGACAAAGATCACTGAAATTCAAGTTACAGTGATGCTCGAGTAAAGATATCGACGAGCAGAATCACAAGCATTACCAATGACCAGAATTACAGTGTTAACCGACGAGTAGAACTTTGCAGTGAATCCCAAAGGACAAAAAACCCCAACAGACATACAACCCCGTCGGAGAAGCCCGAGGAGAACTGGAGTGTTGACCGAAGCTATGAAAGAGTTAGAACACTAAAATTAACTGAAGTTCAGAAACGATAAAATATCTAGCTGGCAGAGCTAAATATAGACTTAACTGGTAGTTATCATTGTTTTCATCGACAAGATAAAGCCAGATATAAGTAAAGGATTTAAAGTTGTTTTGTCCAGTTGGAAAGAAGATCTCCGCGAGATAAAACAAGAGTTTTCATTTAAATCAAATTGGCTAAGATTGTGGATCATGCCAAGATCAAGAAAATCAAGAACCTAACAAACGGTGATATCATGTCTATAAAGAGACAACTTAATTCATTACAAATTAAGCGGATTGAATAAAAAAGAGGATGCTAAAGAGAAACTAATGAAGAAACTTCATACACTCCTGATCAATCAAGGTGAGGAAATAGATAAAGATTTTTGCAGACACCGAGCAACAAAGAATAACATCATCGAGCAGAACAAAAGTGGAGCAAAGGTATTAAAAGGATATATTGATTAGATTGGTTTTATGAGCTTACAATAGATCTAAAAATCTGCAAGTATAAGTTGTATATGTGAACAAATCATACTGTTTCAGTTTAACCATTGTTACAGAAAGTCTCTTAACCGAGAAGGATTTAAAGATCCTTTCTATATTGAGATACATCCCAAGGAGTATCAAAAGGTTTGATCATGAATATAGCATGAGATGCCAGATACCATTTGACAAACCAGAAGAGTTTGGACAAGGAAGGTAGCATAGGAATGCCCGATATCAAGTGAAAAACTATCTTTTAAATCCTCTAACAAGGTCACACATAACAGTGTGTTTGTAACCTTTAACAGGGTTGAATCTTCACCGAGCTCACTTTAGAAGAGTGAAAATTTTGGGTTACCGGTCCCAAGTGGTTTTTTCCCTTAACAGGGTTTCCACGTTAAAAATCCATGTGTCAATGTGTTTATGACTCATTACTTTAGTGTTTTTCATTACACATAGCTAATCTGGATTGATCGGTATACTCTAAGTAATTTACTATTTTTTGGTAAATTAATAGACTGCTATTCGGTAAACAAACATAATAAGGTTTAACAAAGTATTCCGAGCAGTAGTAATTTGATAAGTATATTTGAAGGCATTCATCTTATAGGACTGAAGATAACTAGAGGCTTAATATTGTGGTACTAAGATTTTGGGTTGATTAATTGGAATATTTTTGAGGCCATTGATTCACCCCCCCTCTCAGTTATTACTAACAATTGGTATTAGAGCTTGTGTGCTTAGAAAGGGAGTTTAACAGCTCAAGTAAAAGATCACAAGATGAATAGACAAGATGTGCCCAATTTTAATAAAGACAACTTTGCATCATGGAAAAGCCGAATAAGACTCCACCTATTAGGTATTGGAAATTATGTTACTCAATACCTTGATACTGAATATGTGTTGCCTATAGGACCTCACACTCTTGAGAAATTAAGAGAAAATCATGATCATAATTGCATGATGATAGAACTTGCCTAATCACTCTCCGATGTTGAGTTTGAAGATGTCAAAACCTGCACCTCTGCAAAGCAAATGTGGGATAAGTTGAAGCTGGTACATGGAGGAGATGCTAATGTATTAAGAGCCAAGGCAAAAAGCCTAAGAGGGAGGTTTGATGACCCAAGGATGAAAGAAGGAGAAAATATCACTCAGTATAGATACAAAATCAAAGAGGTAGTCAATGCTATCCAAGGAGTTGGAGGTGTACTTGAAGAGGAGACAGTGGTAAGTAAAATCTTAAGAACCTTACTGCTTGTATATGCTATTAGAGTTTCTTCTACTCAAGAAATGAGAGCAGTTGCAAACAATACAGTTACTCTAGATAGTCTGATTGGTAGACTGATTTCATTTGAGATGAATAACTTTGATAATAGTGTCTTACCATCTATAGAATCTGCATTCAAATCT
>MU227884.1:3242912-3265487 GCA_018584345.1 Thuja plicata
AACACCACTTGTTTAATGGCTAGAAACGAAGACATATGGTTGTGGCACAAAAGATTGTGTCATGTGAATTTTGACAACATGATAAAGATAAGCAACAAAAGGAATGTCAGAGGCTTACCAAGCATGACTAAGCCCGAGGATTTCATGTGCAAGAATTGTCAAAAAGGTAAGATGACAAAGTCTAGTTTCAAGAGTAAAACCTATACATCTAATGCAATTCTAGAATTAGTCCATACAAATCTATGTGGACCTATGGCGACAAATAGCTACTATGGAGATAGGTATTTTATTCTCTTTGTTGATGATTATTCTAGACTGATGACAATTATGTTTTTAAAAGACAAATCAGAAGCATTCAAGATGTTTAAATGGTATAAGGCTATGGTAGAAAAAAAAAGTGAAAATAAATTGAAATGCTTAAGGTTAGATAGAGGAGGGGAATTTACTTCAGATGAATTCACTAACTATTGCAATGAGCATGAAATTAAAAGACAGGTTTCTGCACCAAGAACACCACAACAAAATGGAATTGCTGAGAGGAGAAACAAATCAATTGTTGACTGTGCAAGAACATTGATGATTGAGAAGAGCGTCACACAAAATTTTTGGAGGGAAGCTATCAGTACTGTTGTATACACATTAAACATAGTACAATTGAAGAATGGCACAAAGAAGACACCCTATGAGCTTTGGTATGGTCATACACCCAATGTAAGTTACTTCAAAATCTTTTGTAGTTAACATTATATTTTGAAGGATGATAGAAATGAAAAAATTGACTCCAAAAGTGAAGAATGTATCTTTCTAGGGTACTCAACCAAAAGCAAGACTTATAAATGTCTTAACAAGTCATCTAACAAAATCATTGAAAGTGCAAATGTGAAAATAGATGAATTTGCAGAAAAGAATGATAAGAAAAGCAGAAGAGAACCAGCGGACTACAACATGTTTGTTTATACAAAACTTGAAACTCTACCTGAGCAACAATGTATCGCTCTTGAGCAACATAACATTGCACCTGAGCATCAAGTTGCAATTACCAAAAATCAGGAAAATCCACAAGATGATGTTCCGAGCGATGGAGATCAGAACGAAGGTCAAGAAGATGATC
Source organism: Thuja plicata (assembly GCA_018584345.1). Classification (NCBI taxonomy): domain Eukaryota; kingdom Viridiplantae; phylum Streptophyta; class Pinopsida; order Cupressales; family Cupressaceae; genus Thuja; species Thuja plicata. The sequence continues at coordinate 3,244,024 of MU227884.1, forward strand.
AGAATGGTGAACACAAAGCTGAACCAAAACTTGGAAAGTATGTTAGAAGACATCATCCGTAGAATCAAATCATAGGAGACAAGAAGGCTGGAATGAGAACAAGAAGTAAGTCACTAAACACTAGATGGTTACTTTGTGATTTTGAGCCTAAATCTATTAAAACTGCACTTGAAAATGAAGAATGGGTCAGTGCTATAAATGAAGAAATATAACAGATTGAGAAGAACAATACATGAACACTAGTATCGAGACCAGATAACAAGAATGTCATCAGTACCAAATGGATATTCAGAAACAAGCTGAATGAGAATGGAGAAGTCACTAGAAACAAAACAAGATTAGTATGCAAGGGATATGCACAAGAAGAAGGTATTGATTATGGTGAAACCTTTGCACCCGTTGCTAGACTAGAAGGAGTTAGAATCTTACTTGCTTATGATGCATACACAGGATTCAAGGTATACCAGATGGATGTCAAATCTGCATTCCTAAATGGAATACTTGAAGAAGAGGTATACATTGAACAACCAGAAGGGTTTGGTGATCTAGACAAGAGAAACATGGTATGTAGACTACATAAAGCCTTGTATGGATTAAAACAAGCACTGAGAGCCTGGTATGAAAGACTTCACTCCTATCTCATTAGCATAAAATTTGTTAGAACAAGTGAAAATAGAAATCTGTAGTTAAAAGAAGATACCGATGGTAATATTCTGATTGCTGAAATTTTTGTTGATGATAGCATTTTTGGGGGAAATGAATTGTTATGAAAATCCTTTGCTAATGAAATGAGAAAGGAATTTGAAATGTCTATATTTGGGGAGATCAAATTATTTCTTGGTCTACAGATTCTTCAACAAGATCTATGTATATATATCACCCACTCCAAATACATCAAGGAAGTGCTGAAGATATTCAAGATGGAAGATTCCAAACCAGTTGGAACACCTATGGCTACCAGATGTAAGATGGAAAAAGAAGACAAATCAAATGAGGTAAATCAAACCTTGAATAGATCAATGATTAGAAAACTAATGTATGTTGTTCATACCAGACCAGATAGAACACATGCAGTTGGAATAGTTGCAATATTCTCTGCTTATCCCAAAGAATCACATATGACTGCTGTCAAAAGAATTCTGAGATATCCGAAGAACACCAAGGACAATGGCTTATGGTATAAAAGAAAAGGAAAATTTGAGCTACAAGTCTATACAGATGTTGATTGGGCTAGAAACATTGATGACCGAAAGAGAACAACTGGAGGAGCATTATTCATGGGTGACAGACTTGTCACATGGATCAACAAGAAGAAAGGACACATCTCTCAGTCTATTGCAGAAGCAAAGTATGTAGAACTGTTGAAAATTGCTCCAATATTGCATGGATCAAACAATTGCTAGAAGGTATGAATATGAAGATTCTTGAACCAGTAATTATCTACTATGATAATACCAGTGCAATTAACATTTCTAAGAATCTAGTCATGCATGCTAAGACTAAGCATATTACTATAAAGTATCACTATCTAAGAGAACAAGTAAAAGCAAAGGAGGTGATACTGGAATATGTTAAATCAAAGGAACAATTAGCTGATATATTCACCAAGCCATTACTGAGAGATATATTTGAGTATCTGAGATAGAGACTAGGGGTCCAACCCTTGTCTATCGGCCAGTAAGCTGACTAGGGGAATGCATAAGCCTAAACACAATCTGAAGATCATTCATGTTTATGCAAACACCAAGATGAACATCAACATATACATCTACACATAGTAAGGTACAATTATGCACCGAACACCAGAGATATTGTATTGTTGATGGATAGGGAAATTCAAGGAATATATTATATAAATGGATGGAAGATGATATAAAAAAAGGAGAGAAGGGTTTTTGTTTGGCATTGTTGTCAAAGGGAGCAATTATCTCATTATCATAAGGGAGGAGACTCATTATCATAAAGGATAGATGATCTCATTGACTAGAAAAGATTATATCATTATCCATGAAAAGAAGTTCCTGAGAATCAAAAGGAAGAGTTAATCAATATTCAAAGGGAGAGAGATTGATTACATATGAAATATTCATCTAAGGGAGAGAACTAACAAAGGGAGAGAGTTCATACAAATAAATAGATTGTTGTTAAAGGAAAAAGAGATTAACAAGAAGAGGGACAATCAAGGCAGAACACACATCAGAACAGAGAAAGAAGATGCTACATCTATCCAATGAAGGGATTGAAGATTGAAGACAACCACAGTGCAAGAAACAAATCAAAATTATTTTGAGCTTACTGAGAGCCAGCCATTTGTAATAGTTACAATAGGAAAGATTGATGAAACTGTAGTATTTCATATTGTATTAGCAATAGTATAGTATGATAATGTAGTATGTTTCCATCAATGCCAAAGGGAGAGATTGATGACATGGACCTGATTGAATGTTTGAAGATGATAAGTTGATCACCAAAATGCAGAAAGATAATGCAAGACATTAAATCAGTTAATAGATTATATTTTCATTGATGTCAACTTGATATAATCTAATTGGTTATAATCAAAGTGTCAAAGACTTCAGAGAATCAAAGAGATAAAGATTATGCTTTCTGTAATGCATAAAAGACAAGTATTCACTATGTAACTTCAAACACTGACGGCTAGTGGAACCCGATGGAAAGAGATCACCGAAAGTCAAGTTACAGTGATGCCCAAGCAAAGAAACTGACAAGAATTACTGATGAGAAGAATCACAAGCATTACTAACGGCCAGAATTATAGTGTTAACCGACGAGCAGAACTTTTCAGTGAAGCATGAAGGACAGACAACCCCGACGGAGAAGCCTGAGGAGAACTAGAGTGTTGACCGAAGCTATCAAAGAGTTAGAACACCAAAATTGACTGAAGTTCAGAAACGGAAAAATATCTAGCTAGAAAAGCTAAATATAGACTTAACTGGTTGTTATCATTGTTTTCATCGACAAGATAAAGCTAGAGATAAGTAAAGGATTTAAAGCTATTTTGTCCAGTTGGCAAGAAGATCTCTACGAGATAAAACAAGAGTTTTGCTTTAAATCAAATTGGCTAAGATTGTGGATCACGCCAAGATCAAGAAAATCAAGAACCTAACAAACGGTGATATCATGTCTATAAAAGACAACTTAATTCTTTGAAAATTAAGGGGATTGAGTGAAAAAGAGGATGCTGGAGAGAAATTGATGAAGAACAACTTCATACAGTCTTGATCAATCAAGCTAACGAAAGAGCTAAAGATTTCTGCAGACACCGAGCAACAGAGCATAACATCACCGAGCAGAACAAAAGTGGAGCAAAGGTATTAAAAGGGTATATTGATCAGATTGGTTTTATGAGCTTACAATAGATCTAAAAATCTGCAAGCATAAGTTGTATATGTGAATAGATCATACCGTTTCAGTTTAACCATTGTTACAGAAAGTCTCTTAACCGAGTAGAATTTAAAGATCCTTTCTATATTGAGATACATCCCAAGGAGTATCAAAAAGTTTGATCATGAAGATAGCATGAGATGCCATATACCATTTGATAAACCAAAAGAGTTTGGACAAGGAAGGTAGCATAGGAATACCTGATATCAAGTGACAAACTAATCTTTTAAATCCTCTAACAAGGTCACACCTAATAGTGTGTTTGTAACCTTTAACAGGGTTGGCTCTTCACCGAGCTCACTTCAGAAGAGTGAAAATTTTGGGTTACCGGTCCCAAGTGGTTTTTTCCCTTAACAAGGTTTCCACGCTAAAAATCTATGTGTCAATGTGTTTATGAGTCATTACTTTAGTGTTTTGTATTACACAGCTAATCTGGATTGATCGGTAGAATCTAAGTAATTTACTATTTTTCGGTAAATTAACAGACTGCTATTCGGTAAACATACAAAATAAGGTTTAACAAAGCATTCTGAGCAGTAGTAATTTGATAAGTATATTTGCAGGTATTTATCTTATAGGACTGAAGATAACTAGAGGCTTAATATTGTGGTACTAAGTTTTTGGGTTGATTAATTGGAATATTTTTGAGGCCATTGATTCACCCCCCCTCTTAGTTATTACTAACAGTAAAATGTTAGACAAAACCTAGTACAAATAGAAAATCAACAAGAAAATGTTAGAATGGTTAGTTGATAAAAAAATAAGTGGGTCCTATTAAAACTTAAGATTGGTAAATTCCCACAAGCCCAATAATCACCTGCATGCAAATAACCTGTCACGTAGAAGAAAAATCCTCAAACAAGAAAGTGCATAAACAATTGGAATCAAATGAATGAATAATAATTAAATTAATCAAAATGAGTTATTACAATGAGATCAATTCTTAATAAAGGAGATCAAATATTCCTAATACAAACCCTAAAGGGTGCATGTATAAAATAAAATAATTATTAAATGCAAACTAAAGCTTCCTAAATTTAGCTTAATTGAAGAAAGAAAAAAATGACTTAATTAATTTATCAATATGATTAAATTAATTAAGTTAAATAACATTTTTACTCTAACACCCCCCTTAAGATAAACTTAGGGACTAGCTAAAAAGCTAAGTGCATGAATGCAACTACATATAAGGATGCAAACTTGGGTCCCGATAACAAGGCCTAATGAGGTACCCAATCACAACAAAATATCTGTAAAGCGAAGAAAAGGAGAAAATCTAGTGGAAAAAAAACTCCTCTCCAAAAGGAGATGGGGGAAAAAAGGTATAAATGCAATGTCTCAAGAGACTCTCTCAAGACCATATGTACAACCAACCCCTCGGCCCCCACGAGAGGATAAAGACTCCAAATCCCCCCAAATGATAGAAACCCTATGCCGATGATTAGACCAATGTGGCTCCAATGCGGAAGAAACAAAGGCAACAAACAAAGAAGAGGAAACCCACGAAAGCGAGGTGGAAGTGGAAGGTCTAGATGATGCTAAAAGGAGAACGCATGAGGATCTTGTAATGGAATATCCAATGAAGGTGGGATAATATATGTGTTGAATATTTCATCTGAGAGGAGATGAATATCCTCTGATATGTCCTCAAAAAATGCACTAGGTGGGTCGATGCATGGAGCGAAAATGTTAGGCAAAGCTAAATAGGAATCCTATTAAATAGATGCAAAATCAACAGGAGGTGGAGGTGTAGAAGTCACAACACTGGTCTAAAGTACAACACATAAGATCAAGTGTCCTGACTTCACCTCAACGACATATTGTGAATAAAGAGATTGATTCTCTGACAGCGGAGACGGTGGATCAAAATGAGAGAAAAAGTACAAGAGGGAAGAATGATCTACTGTCCCTATTGCAACAATATTGCATGTCTCATTGGCTCTATTGTGCATTGAATCTTGTGTGAACTCAATTGTCTTCCATGTCCCATTGTGAGTAATCTGATAGATAGAGAGAAGGTTAGAGGACAAAGATGAAACACATAGTACATCATTGAATGAACCATCATCAATGTCAGTAGAACCTTTCCCACATACAATTATAATAGTATTGTTCCCCATCAAAATGTGTGGGGTAGAGAAGCCTCAAAAGAAGATAATAAATATTGAGAAGATGTCATATGGTGTGAAGAACCTGAATCCAGTAGCCATCTAGAAGAGTGTGGACCAGTGGTTGCACATAATGTATGACCCTTTCCTTTGTCCAATCCATCTATCTGGAATGATGAATAAGATGAATACCTATGAGAAGTAGAAGAAGAAGGAATCAATGTTGCTCTTCGTAAGAAGATATGTTAAATTTAAAACTTATTTTGCATATCTATCTATCTTATTCTCATATAAATTTGATTCATCATGATTGGTCTTTTAATAATAAGCACACTTAGGTATTTCTTTCTCTGATTTTTCCCCCTTATGAGAAGGTGGGCCAGAGGGGTGCTGAGAACTGGAATCCTTCCCAGCTTTGTGGTTTGTGGATTCTTTTTTTTCTCATGCTTTCGCGAAGATGTTCGAGATACCAATGTTTGGTTCTTTGATCTTGGAAGAGCATGCAACTATGTGAGCTTGGACTGTTCACATGTCAACCGCTTGTAGAAAACCTCAAAGGTAGGCATGGAAAATCATGGACCCAAAGCATCCATGGTGGAGTAGAATGTAGAAGAAAATATCTGACATGAACCTTTAATTTTAGAGAGAATCAGATATATACACTCAATGTTTATTTTTTCTTACCACAACCCTGTAACAATGATTACAGTGATTTGAATTTCATCAAGAAATCCTCAATAGATGGAAAAGAATCAGGTGCCAAGAGGTCAACTATGCCTCAATCTAAAGTTCCCTAGACTAATTAATGATGCCAAAAGATCATAAAACTTGGTCCACATGTCCCAAGGTGCAGTACAACTCCTGAGGTGAAATAAAAGACTATCTAAAATGTTCAGGGAAAATATCCCCATGGCCTCATCCATTTTATTCTGGTGCTACATGACTTCGAATGGGCAAGTCAATTGAGGCTGAACCTCATCCAAATAGGACCATAACCCCCTTGACATGAGAAGGTGGGTCATATGTGCCTTCTAGGTGTGATAATTATGCCAAGTAAGTCGCTTAATAGAGGAAGGGTTTTCCATGTGAACAAAAGGAAAAATACCCCAACAATACAAGAACCCAAACCCTAACACAAATTTGAAAGATGGAAAGTGCAAAAAAGAAAAAAGCACTAATGTCTTATCATTGTTTACCTGATGAAAAATCTGATGTAATTTATTGCAGATTTGGAAAGAGCACTGAAACACCTTTCCAAAGCCTATTCGTTTTCAAAAAATGAGGCCCGGATGCAAAATATATGCTCCTGGGAAGGCAAAAAACAAGGTCTAAATTTGACTGGAAATGAATATAGTAAAATAGAAAATTCATAAAAAATAATTTACACAACTGGATCAGGCTTGGAATCATCTTTCCCACAATATCTTGTTTTCTCAATTTTGAGTCCATATGGAAAAGTTATGGGAAAAAAACCGCAAGTTGCTCTTTATGACAAAAGAGTCAAACTGGTCAACAGGTTGAAGACCGTCCAAATTTGGCTAAAAAAAGAAGCGTGGGCCTACTGACATCAGTGCCAACATGTGCATGTGTTGCATTGATACCTGCATGTACTCATTAAAAAAATATTTTCAAAAACTTTTACAAGTAAAAAAAAAAAACTTTATAGAAGTTTTGAAAAACCTAAAATAATCTTTGCTTTTTTTTTTGCAAGTTGCTTATGAACTGATGTCAGCGCTATATTTTTGCTGATGTAAGAATATACTACTTCATAAAGCATGCCCTCTAAAAATTTTGACCCATATTTGATGATCTAAAAAATTAACAAACTTTATATGGATTTAGGGGTTTTTGGTCCTTCCGAGCACAATGGTTACCTCTATTTTGAACCAAACTGCATAGATTTTTCATCTACCCCTAGATACATATAGTACATAACCTTCTGGATTTGATTGTGAGATCCAAATTGTCCCAAGATACACCAAAAACCTTTCTATAAGAAAAACCTCAAAATTGACAAACATGAAGCATTAGATCTGAAGCTCTGATACCATGTTAGAATTCAAGATTGATGAATTCTCACAAGCCCAATAATCACTTGCATGCATGTACACAAGAAAATCCTTAAACAAGAAAGTGCATAAACAATTGGAATCGAATGATTGAATAATAATTGAATTAATCAAGATGAGTTATTACAATGAGATCAATCCTTAATAAAGGAGATAAAAAAACCTAATGCAAACCCTAAAGGAGGCATGCATAAAATAAAAGAATTATTAAATGCAAACTAAATCTTGCTAAATTTAGTTTAAGTGAAAAAAGAAAAAAAAGGTGACTTAATTAATTAATCAATATGATTAATTAATTAAGTTAAATAACCTTTTAACTCCAATAGGTCCCACCGAGCATGTCAAAATATATGCAAGAAAAAGTGGAAATCTAATGGAATGTATAAATAAATATAAACATTCAACTAGAATTAATCTAGCAACATATACATAAGACAATAAAGAGAGCACAATATGCACAAACCAACAAGTAAATGCAAACCTCACTATACTAATGAAGAGCTCCCTTTGAACTAGATTTGTCCAATGCTTAGTTTGATATGTGTGTTCTAATTTTATACTCAAGCTTCAATGAGTATATGTAGGAATTTGGGCATTATGAAGTTATTATTAGTTATTTTTGAAACTCAAAATGACATGATAACTTTGCATAGATGGTGGATGGATTTGAAGGATTGGAGACCTCAATTTATAAAGTTGGGGGGAAGTAAATGGACAGTCAAAATTGAATGATTAGGAAGGGCTAGGATGCACCCAAGAGAGAGAACATAGATTGTGCTTTCTCAAATGCATCTCATTGTGACAAGTGTCATAGTGAGAGAGGATGAGAGGAGATTGGGGGGAAGAAATGTCATAAAGACATATATTGTCTCAAATCCCAAAGGTCAATCCTTGAGTAATGTGACCATTTTGGGAAATAGAAAAAGATTTGGAGAAGTGGGAAGAATGAATAAAATATTCCTTAGAGGGGACAAAAGTGGAAGAATGTGGTTGGGAATGTAAGAGAATTTAAGGATGACAAAGGGAAATGGAGTTGGGATTGGAGTTGATGGGACATGAAGTTGACTTTGGTTTCCTATTCCTTTTGATTAGGATTGTACAAATGATTAGGGTGAGACTAGGCTAGGATTAGTGGGAAAGTGGGCATATATGAGGATGTGATGGGAAGAGAGAGAATGAGTGGAGGAATTAATCAACTAAATAGGGATATTTAATTTAATTAAGTGAGGATTAGTGTGTGCAACTGGGTTGGGTTGAGTTGGAACTATGGGTTAGGTGGTTGGAGAGTGGTTAGGTGAGGGTTAAGATTAGGAGCCGTGTGCTCAAAATAGAATTAAATGAATTATTTAATTAAAAGGGGAATAAATGGATTAATTTAAATAGATAAAACTATTTATTTAAATTAATAGAAGAAGAGGGATTTAATTAATTAAATGGTTATGGATTTCTATTTGATAAATTGAATTATAGTTAATTAATTAGATTAATTAACTAGGAGACTAGCATAAATTAATTAAATGATAATGTCATTATTTAATTAATAATGTGTATGAGATGACTAAATTTTAGAATTAGTTAATCAAATTTAGGTGTCTACATTTTGCCCCTCTTTGAAATGACATTATAATAACATCATTTCGAAGAAGTTTAAAATTTTGCCGACATGAAGAATTTAGAAGCAACAGATTTGCCCAAAACTACGGGAAATGATATTAGTATGACAGGGTGATTCCCCCTTCAAGAAGATACACTTGAAATAAAAAGCGGCATGTGCAACGTCTTGAAAGAAATATTTCCCCAATGGGATGGAAGAAAGAGGGTGAGAACCAAAGCAGACCAGTGTCAACGGTTCGTGAAACGAAGGCCCTGGGAAGAAACAATGCAAGAAATGGCCTCGTAGGGGCTAGGAAGGTGAAATGAAAAGGGAATAAATGGATTAATTTAAATAGATAAAATTATTTATTTAAATTAATAGAAGAAGAGGGATTTAATTAATTAAATGGTTATGGATTTATATTTGATAAATTGAATTATAGTTAATTAATTAGATTAATTAACTAGGAGACTAACATAAATTAATTAAATGATAATGTCATTATTTAATTAATAATGCGTACAAGATGACTAAATTTTAGAATTAGTTAATCAAATTTAGGTGTGTACATTTTGCCCCTCTTTGAAATGACATTATAATAACATCATTTCGAAGAAGTTTAAAATTTTGATGACATGAAGAATTTAGAAGCAACAGATTTTCCCTAAACTATGGGAAATGATATTAGTTATGAAAGGGTGATTCCCCCTTCAAGAAGACAAACTTGAAATAAAAAGGGGCATGGGCACCGTCTTGAAAGAAATATTTCCCCTGTGGGATGGAAGAAAGAAGGTGAGAAAGAGAGTAAACCAGTGTGAACGGTTCGTGAAACGAAAGCCCTGGGAAGAAACAATGCAAGAAATGGCCTCGTAGGGGCTGGTGAAATGAAAACCCTAAAAGGGGCCCATATAAACAAAAAGGGGTCCAAATACTATTCATTTTTAGCCTAGGCTTTGATAAATGAGAGAGGAGAGCCCCTTTTTCATTGTTTTTTTGGAGTTGTTTGAGCACTTGGTGAGATGGCACAGTTTGGGACTCCAACGCATAGGACAAACATGGTGAGGAGCATGAGGTCTCATGGACAACCATATAGAGATGTATGTACTAGGAAAGTTTTCTTTGCATGTCATTTATTAGTGTATTTATCAATTTCATAGGTTAGTAAAGCATGATCCCATGGGGTTGCATCCTATCAGATCACTTACATGTTTGGAGGGAAAACGTTCCTGCAAGACTGTGAAAAAGTAAGAAAATTGTAGGTTTAGAATGGGGTTTTCGGGAACGCGTTCTTGAACCAATGGGTATGCATAAAATAATCATGGGAATGTAAATCCATGGGCTGAGGATCAGTGGGAACACGTTCCCGCAGGGGTACATGGGATAGATTAGAAAGGACCAACGAGAATGCATTCCTGCCAGTCCGGGTTAGGGAGCTGAAAACTCCTGGGGAATGAAGGGACAAAATCTTTTGGGAGCAATAGGGGAATGGGGAGGGGAAATGGTTAGAAAAGGTTAGGTCGAGGGGGGGTTTGATTAGGAATGGGAAGGATCTGTATCTGACTTTGGTGTTTGTGATTGCAGTGATCTGTGGGCACATTGGTGTCTTAGGAGAGGCATGATGTGGTGCTTAGAGCTAGAGGGTAGTTTATTCTAGCTGACTGGACCAGAGTGTATAGGCTAGGGTTGGGATACCTTGCGAGGATGCCCCATGTTAGGAACCAGATGGCGATGGTGACCTCTTTATGCAAGCGACACACACACACACACACACACACAGAGAGAGTTGGTCGAGGATCATGTGTCCTATGTATTTTTATGTTTTCTATGATGTATGGATGCACTCTTATATGATGGTTGTACTGACATGTTTGTGATGCAAGATATGGTGTTCTTATTATGCTATATGATTATGTGTGCATATATGATCATGAGATGTGACTAACATGTGATGCAGGATGTGATGTGGATGATGAATTATGTACTGACATGATTTTGCAGGATGTGATGGATTTTGATTTGCCTTACATGTATGCCTATGATGTATATGTTGATGTGATGATGTGCATGCTTATGATGTTACAATTTTCTTATATGATATGGATGTTTCTTATGTGATGGTTATGATGTACGTGGATGATTTATGTGATGCAATTATATCATGTAAATGAAATGGATGTGCAATGACATGGTTTATATAATGATAAATGCAATGAGATGGTAATGAAATTACTATGCCATTATATGAGATGATTATGTAATGATTAATGTAAGGATGATGCAATGATAATGAAATGAATTATGAGACTAGCTAAAATGATAAAGTGGTGACTATGAAATGAGATGGTTAATGAAATGAATGATGTATCTAAATGAAGTGGATAATGATTCTAATATGCAAATCAAATGATAACTAATATCCAAACTAAATGATAGTTAATGTGCAAACTAAAATGAGATGAAAGCGATTTGATGAAATGACTAGGTAATTATAATGCAATTAAAATGACTTGGATATGAAATGATTATAGAACTAAATGTAATTGGATGAGATGATAATATCTTAATTCAATTTAAATTTTGAGGCTTAAATTAAATGAATGATGCAATGACTATGCAATTGATATGTTATGAAATGATTTAATCTGAATGATATGAGCCAAAAAAGATAAAGAATGCAATTGATAAATAACCTAAATGGTAAACCCTTTAAATAATGCAATGATAATGGATATGAGTTAACAATGCAATGAGATGATAATGCGACTAAATGAATATGAGTTAACAAGGCAACCAAACGCAATGATGGCGTAACTCAAATGAAACTTGAAATGAGTATGCAATGATAAATGGTAGAAGAACTTAAATAAAATGATTAATAAAATGATAACGCAATTGTCAATGCAACAAATAATGTAATGAGGTGGGACGAGGATGCAACTATTACGAAACAATAATAAAATGAGATGCAAAATGAATTGAATGCAAATGTTTCTCTTTGTGGACTGCAGGAATGTACATGCAAGGTGATCCTAACTGACATGTGAATGAATATGCAAAAGGATAAATAAATACTCAAGAAATCACCCATACAAGTTGCTGACCGGGAATAGAGGGTGATATGAAATCATTTGCACAATCTTAATCAAAAGGGTTTGGGATGGATGAGAAGAGGGGAGGTGAAACAGATATGATGAGGGAATGAAGGATTCTTTTTGAAGCTTGAGCAAGGGGTATTCCAAGAAGGAATATAACCATGTAGTGAGCACTTATTTTTATTTAGCGATGTCAATGACCTGCCATGGTTACAAAGAACCAGATCCATGTCAAATACGTTCATGGATTGACTCAACAAGCACACAAGGATACTCCAAATATCATGCATGAACCGCGAAGAGTTAGGGTGGATATGATGTGAGGAGATCCACAAACAAGCGATATTTCCCAAGTGCACCATGTGATCACAAACGATCAGATGTTGGAAATGCAAGGGTCATATCTGACTGACTTGAAGAAAAAAAAAAGATCAATACCTTTCTCCAATTTCGACCATTCGCATTGCACTGTGATATAAAAGATCATGGCGACCTTAAGGAGGTAACAACCGAGGAGCCTAGAAAAGATAACCAAGAAATCCAAAAGAAAAATAGAACCAAAACAAATATCCATGAAACATATTTTTTCCAAAGAGGTGATCGACTAACGACACTTTGATGAGGTCTGACATGAGGAAGGATACATCCTACAAGGACCAGTTATGGTGTGGGATTGGAAACTTTATTTTCTGATAGAAAAAGAGGTTCCGTAGACAATCATGACGAAAAAGGATCTCCTAAAGGAACTTGCTGAAGCACTAGCTCGAAGAAGTAAAGATCTCAATCACACTCAACATGGAGGAGGACCCAGGAAAATGATATTTACAAAGGAAACTAAGGGAGGATTGAACTGACACTACTATACAACAAGAAAAACCGACGACCACTATATACAAACTTTATGTACAAAGCTCAGTAATTGTGATAGTAGTACAACATACAATGTACATGTGCGATAATGGAACACCCAAGGAATAGGGATTTGTGATTCGAGGCTACATGGATATGGATGGATAAGTGAAAGCCGAGGATGAATGCATGTGGGATGAGATTTTGAAAGATTATAGTACAACCCTTTATACATGGTGCATGTTTCCAGGTTTTCACCACATATACTTATCCAAGGCGCTTGACTGCCAATTTTTCACAATTGGACACTTTTTTCTCTTTACTTTTTGAAATTTTTTTGTACTTTTTCAAGACTTTTTTCATTTTTTAAGTTTTTTTTCAGATAAGTGGGGTACACTGCTATAACTCAGGCATAGAACCATTTCAAATGAATGATATTTAGAGGATCATTCAATGATTCACCTTCTAGAGTGGACAAATGACATGCCCTTGATCCATAATTGTAATTACATGAGAGCAAATCCAATTGCGTTCGAACTTGCCCTTTTTTTCATGGTTCTCCTATACCCTCTGATTTTCTCTTAGTACCAGGTCCCCTACTTGAAACTGACGGGGATGGATCTTTTTATCATAGCTCCTTTTAATCCTGTTATGGTATACCACCAGGTGATCATATGCCTTTTGTCTTCTCTCATCCAACAGATCTAGTTGAGTAAGTCTTGTCTACTGATAATCTTCCTCTGTGACCAGGTTCTTGAGTAACACACATAGGGATGGCAATTCAACATTGATAGGTAAGACCACTTTAGCACCATAAACAAGGGGAAATGGGGTGGTGCCAGTAAGGGTGTGAAAGGATGTGTGATATGCCTAGAGAGAAGGATTGATAAGGAGGTGCTAGTCACGACTAGTTTCACTGACAACTTTTTTGAGGATTTTGATTATGGTTTTTTTGGTTGCCTCAGCCTGGCCGTTATCTTGGGGGTAATATGGGCTAGAACATTGATGTTTGATATGGAATTTGTTGCAAAGGTCAGTGATATTTGTTAGGATGGTGGACAAAATGAAAAAGTGGAAAATGATGTGGTAGAGGATGAACTTGGATATGTGGACACCTATAGTGGGGGATAGTGGAATGGCCTCTACCCACTTTGTGAAATACTTTTTTGCAGCTATGATGTATTTGTGCCCATCGGATGAAGTGAGGTGTATTTGGCGAACAAGGCCAAAATCCCAACAAGAGAATGACCATGGCGAGGTGATGGGGTGCAGATCCTATGCCTATGTGTGGATGAGATTTGTATGTCGTTGACATTGTCAACATTTTTTAACAAACTGACATGCATCATGTTCAAGAGTAGGCTAGTAGTATACAACCCGAAGAATTTATGTGGCTAGGACCATGCCACTCGTATGGGCACCGCAGGTTCTAGCATGAACCTCTCGTAATGTTTGTGGCCTCATTAGCATCTAAACATTGAGAGAGGATGTCATGATAGCTTCAACGATAAAGAGTGTTTTCAATGATGGTGTAACAGGAGGATCGACGAATGAGATTTTGGCGTTGGGTGCAGGTGAGATGGGGGGATATAATACCATCCTTTAAATAGGAATATATGCCATGGTACCACGGGGACTGGGGACCAACCAAGACACACACCATTTCAATATTGATTGTTTCATAAGCTAGTGCGTGGAGCTGCTCGACTAGGAACTCATATTCCACAACATTGTGTGGAACATCTAGGATGGATCTAATAGTAGCCATTGCATCCGCTACTTTGTTATGTAATCTGGGGACCTAGGAGAACTGTAGGACCTAGAAATGTGGTTTCATGATATCTATCATTTCCTTGTATGGTAGTAGTTTTTCACCCTTTGTGTGGAACTCATCCATTACCTATTTGATTATTAGTTGTGAGTCTCCAAAGATCTGTAAATCTGTGATATGACATTGGATTGTCGTTTTGAGCTCGAAGATGAGAGCCTCATACTCTATGATATTGTTTGTGCATTGCAAGTTAAACTTGAATGTCTTTGGGATATAATCACCTTGAGGGGTGACAAACATGATTCCTGCCCTCGATCCAGGAGATGTGTACGAGTGATCAAAGTATAACTTCCATGTTGGTTATTCTTCAACCATGCATAAGTGCTCATATGGGAATCCCATGTTCAAGGGGTAAACACCCACCATTGGTGCCTCTACCAACTTATCAACAATGACTTTCCCTTTGATTTCTTTGTAGTCTACGTACTGGATGTCAAACTCACTTAAGAGCATGGCCCATTTATCCATGCAACCTATGACAATAGTGTGAGAGATAAGATACTTGAGTGGGTCCACTTTTGATATGAACTTCAATGTGTGACTAAACATGTAGTGCTAGAGATTTTGAGTGGCAAAGACCACCGTAAGGCATGCTTTTTCCATAGGGGAGTAATTAAGCTCATAGCCCACAAGTGTATGGTTGGTGTAGTAGATGGCATGTTCTTTTCCATTATCATCTTGTTGGGCAAGGAGTGCCCTTAGTGCAGTTGTAGTAATTGAGATATATAGTATAAGGGGCTTTCCTAGAATAGGTGGAATGAGAATTGGTGGATTAGCTAGATATTCTTTAATCTTTTTGAAACCTTGCTGACAGTGAGGGTCCCATTTGAAGTTTGCTTCTTTACATAGTAAGTGAGTGAAGGGTTAGCATTTATTTGCAAGTTGTGAGATGAATCTACGGACAGACTAAAGCTTTTCTTGTAGACTACACAACTTCTTAAGAGTTCGTGGGGGAAGAATTTCCAATATGCAGAAGAATAGTTGCTTGGAACTAGTGGAAGACCACCTGCTGGGCATTGAGCGATCAATTTAAATCCTGGTGTGACATTCTTTTACACTTGCATGTGGCATATATCTATCATTTACAATGATAGTGTAAGTAATGTGCATAGATTGTCTTGCATATATATGCCAAGTAGATGGGGTAGACAACTTGGATACAATAGTTGACTAACCCTCCAAACATGGGACGCTTGTGAGATCACTTGACAAGTGTGTAAGAAAGTGACAAGTGTGTATGCACTAGGTGCGTTAATAAGGGCACATGTCTCAACCATATGGGGTAAGACAAAATAATAAAATTCCCTAAGTGGATACTTAAGCAATGTGAATAGGACTATCTTTAGGCATGTCGATAGCTAACTAGTTTGAAGAAGTAACTATTCATAGCAACATACTATATCCAAGAGGAAACTCAAATGGAATCAAAATCTAACATGAAGGATGGTGATGATAATCAATCCCATATTGGACATATAAAGTGGAAAAAGGAAAAAGGAACAATATGGGTAAAGATGAGGATCATTGCCACTCCTAAAGGACTCAAGTAAAATTAAGTGCTTCATTTGTCAAAGTTCAATCATTATGCATCAAATGTGTAGAAAAAATGGACAAAGAGAAGTAACAACAATTAGAAGTGGAAATCTCTAAAAAGATTCAAATGAACAAATTTGCTGCTAACTTTGAGGGGTTACCGATGGTATCTTGTCTTTCTACCAACACAACTCCAAGTAACACTTACTATGCGGACAATGGGACATCTAGGTATATGACATAAGGTTGATAGTGTTTTATCAACTTAAGAGAACATAACCATGGAGTTTAGGTTGAACTTCATGATAATGAAGCCAAGTATCTAGTAGCAAGAGTTTACAATTCACTTTTGACAACAATTATACAATTCTTTAGATCTCAAATGCTTTTTTTCTCCTCTCCTTACTTTCCTATTTCATTGTTCAAACCTATTTTGGACAAGATTGGGTAAAAAAAAGTGAAGAAAAAGTCACTTTTTATATTTTTAACCTTCTTGGATGTGCCCAAGTGGACCCAAGAGTCCACACCCAAAACTCGAGTCTAAAGCTAGGACTCAGAGAGTCCTAGGGAAAGACTCGGATGAGTACTCCCTAGAACTCTTTCGGATTCATCGCATGATTTAGTGGCAAGTGGACTCATTCAAATTCTGGAGAGTCCTCAAACTTTGGCTCCACTGATAGAGGGCATGAAGTAGGAAGCTTTGGAGGTTGAGGCCGGGTCTCCAAAGACTCTAGTATTTTTATGTTCAAGATATGAACTTTCATGTGGGGAGGAAGAGACTTTAGAGCCTTCCTATTATGTGAGGAAAACCTTGATGGTTTACAGAGTTTGAGGGATGCTATAGAGAATCTTGAGACTCATATAAGAACATTTACAGATCATATCTTTGAAGGTTTCAAACTACATTACCTTGATGACTAACATCATAAGACCTTCCATATTTCATTAAGTAGTAAACTAACAAGTTTGTTGACATCCCATGGAAAAGAAAAAACACATTTCCATACAACGCTAGGTAGTTGATGTTCTAACCAAGGCCTTAGCAAAAGGGGAGTGTGAAGATTTTAGGGAGTCTTGGATTGGTACAAAATTCCTTCCCTACTAAGAACAGTTTTTTTTTTTAAAATCTCAAAGAGGAACTTCGACACAAGTTCATTGTGAACATGTTGGAAAATAGTTTATTTTAGATTTCAATTTTAAAGATTGAAGTGAAAGTATTTTATTTAGCTAATTTATTCTAATATAGTGTAGATATACATTTATGACAAACTTATTTTCCAAGACATCTCTTGTAAGAGATAAGGATACTTTTTGAATGATAAGAGTTGTAGTTGAATGGTATAAAGATAAGTGCAAGATAGTACAAAAATTTATAATAATATACAATGAGTTTCTATGCAAGCATGAGATGAATAGTTGTAGAGGTTTCCTTGTAAATTTTTCAAAGAAATAAAAAGCTAATTTTAAAGTGTAAATTACATGTGTATTTACGCTTATAAATTTGGCGTTTCAATGATTGTGTGATCAATGCAATGTTGGAAGAATCATTTTATTTGTTAAAATTCAATCATCTTACTTCAAATTTTACAAGTGAAAGGGTTGTTTACTTATTTCTCTACTACTAACACAAGCTTGTCGTTGTAGTCAATTCATTGAGATATTTATGAGGAAATCTACCAACACAAACTTCATCATAAATAATGGTTGCATAACCATTGTATAATTGATATCACAAATTATATGTTTTCTATTAATGTAAAAGTAGGTTTTGAAGGGGCCTCAAAACCCTGTACAAAGATAAAACTTAAGATATAGCATTAAGAGTTCCCAAAACACAATAGACCAGCCAGAACAAAAGGCTAGTATCCCCAAGAAACACACAATAGATCACTGCCATAGATTAAACTTTGAATATCAACAAGCTAGATAAAAAATCATCATTAAGATTATCCCTTAGTCCCCTTCTTATAGGACCAGAGAGTCATATCAAAAGAAGGCAATGATCTTTTGGAAGATTTACATTTAACAATGTTCCATCCTTCTTCCACTTTAGCAGCCTCCTTCTGTCAGCATAAGGAAACCAAAACCGAATTCTCAACAAACAGTAAGGGTCCAACACACTGCACAGGGTCAACCAGCAGAGAACCAAAGCCCAGGACACTCCCACAACCAGAAACTGCCGAAGAGGAAATATCACAAAGTGTATATTACAAATGAATGGAAACAAACTTAAACCATGATATACTTTTATCAAAACCTGACATTTAACTATTATAAAGGAATATGATACTGAAGAAATGCAACACCATACACAAAGAATTGATACCGTGCTTAGCTTGGAGAGATCAACTTTAGAAATAACCTCCCAATATAAATGTCCTTATATATGTAAAAATCTCCTCCTTGACCACTACAATTTTATTTTAATTAACCTTGAATATTAATTTAATCAACCAAGCATCTTCCATTTAATTTAGAAGTGGTGATTTCAAAAACTCTGTTCACCATGGTGGAAAAAACTCAATATCACATTATATGCTTACACTTGATAGTGTTAAGCTTCCATGATTAGGGTCGTCACTAAACCCAAACCTAAGCCTCAATGGTTTATTCATGATGATCTTACCTATGTATCATCTCATGGGAAGTCAAAGGCTTTATAGTTCACACTAAGAGGGAGTTTACTCTATCCTCTTGACGAGGTCTCTAATCTCTCTTTAAACCATGAGTATTAATTAAGTGGAGTCTATTAACTTAGTCCCAACACAATAAAATATAGCTATTGTCATTTGGTGTCGGTTCCATACCCATCATTACCAATCATGAGTTGTACCAACTTACACATATGCACAAGGGTCATATCACAAATCACACACATGATTTTATCGAACATACATCACATATACACAAAGGACTAGCTCATACACATCACAAGTACACAAGATGGATAACTTTACCATACATCACATATAGTGAGTAGAACCAAAATACATCACATAGACGATAGTGATTGACTCATAAATAGATGACAAAGGCAATACTACATGCTCATACAAGCACCATGAATAATATAGTGATTGACTCATACATGAATCACAAATGAAATGGTTACTAGCTCATACATGAATCACAAATAAAATAGTGACAAACTCATATCCAATGGCTAACCATCTCCTGTCCTTAGTGCATGCTAGAGAGAGAGAATGTCAATGCATTGTGCACTACATTGTGGGGTCTATTCCTTTCCTTGATCTTTTGCACCAATGGATACTTAAGAAGAGGATTTAGTGCATCCCATACTACACCGAGGGTCTATCCTCAACCCAACAAGGTCAAGTATACCATCAAATGACTAAGAAGAGGATACAGTGCATCCCATACTACATCGTGGGTCCATCCTCAATCCCATGAATATCCACAAGTAGCGAACAAACCTAGCCATTTGGATTCCAACTTCAATCACCTATAGGCCACTAGCAACAAGTCTATCCAACGAAGAATAAGTAGCCATTGACACATACCGCTTGGTGACCTTAATGATATTGTCAAGTATTTTCTTCGCAATATCGGCTAACACTTGACATTGATCACCACATGTTATAGGTGACTACCAATCAACCCTTATGATATAACGGTTACCTATGGTAATCATTGCCCGCATGGTAAGGCAACTACCCGTGCAACCATTATCGTAGTAAATCTCAGATAGCCCATAGCAATCATTCACCTCCATGTACCAGGTGAATGTTGGCTAATTCAAAAGATACAATAGTAGCTTGAGGCATCTGCCATTGACATGGTCCAATGAAAACCTGCTAACTATTATCGTACCATATCAAGGGTAGTCTTGGAAACTTCACCTCTGTGAACTAGGTGAATGCTAACAAATCTCTTGTAGTAATCTTGACATTAATCATTAGCACAATCCAATAATTGTTTGCCACTACATAACTATCCCGACGGTTCACACTTCTGGGGATCATACATAATAAGATTCACAATGTTAAATAAATGGATAAGTATAACACAATCAATTGATTTAGGAGTGTATGCACAGATTCCTATAAGTCAGGGTTAAGCTTCAAAAACACATAACACAGAATCAACACAAGATGGTCACAACTCAGCATGTACCCTTAAGAAAATATTGACTATAATGTCGTTGACTAATTCAATTTCTTTAGCTCACTATTCAAGGTATATTACACATTATATATAAGTTATTAATTATTCTTAACTCTTTATTAACAGTCCATTACACATTTCAGCCTCCTTTGAAGCGTACAAAAGAGGTAAGGTCAAATAAATTCATAACAAACTCAATCCTAGAGTTATCCCCCCTAGATCCTTCCCCTGCGGTCTTGAGGTCGCAAGGGTATCCTTCACCCAAGGACCACCTACGTTCCTGCTTCCAAATAGGTCAAAGTTACACATAATTCTCCTTACAAGGCTTCTTAAAGAGCGCCTACACATAAGTTCCCCAAAACCATGGTTTCATTAATGTTTCACTTCAATTAAATAATAGATGGTGGTGGCTCGAAAATCATAATTGAACTCACAATTAGAAAATTGTATTGTAATAGTTCATTTCTGAATATTAAGTTCCCGGATCAAACTCCCTAGGCATTATTATTCATAATCCACTAGAACATTCCAAATGTCTTATAAGTTCATCTTATTATTCATGTCATTATTACCCATTTACAATGTCATGATTTCTAATTAAGTGTGAAGTTCCTCTATTTCAACATTTCATATCAACTACCATTAACATAACTAGTATTAATATTAGGAGGTTCCTTTGAGGACTTCATCCATAATATTAAAACATGCCCTTTTTCAAGTTAAGATAATCAATATAGATACTAAACACAACCATTTCTATCACATGCCTGAGTGAGATATGGGACTCAAGCTTTCCCAACCTTGGAAATAATTACCCCCCCCCCCATGTAATACTCTCTCGGATGACTATACTATTAT
>MU227884.1:3272758-3360165 GCA_018584345.1 Thuja plicata
TATATATATCCAAAGGTGGTCTTAATAAAGGAAGGCCATGTAAGGGGAAACAATAAAAATATATATGACATGTTAATCTAATGAAATAGTTCAATGTGCAAATATGTGCACACTAGGATCAAGGTCTCCAAACTTCTTTATATTTAATTATCACAATTGTCAACCACCTTATAATTAGCTAAGTATTGAACTATCACTCGTCTTTAACGACATACATTAAATAATAGGCACATATAAGGACAGATTATCCAAATCAAATCCCTAAACACAAACTACGCATAATATCATGCTTATATAAAACAAACCTAGCTTAGTTATAATACCCTTCCCTTAGTTCACACGGTAATTCCTATATGCATGCTCTTGTATTTAAGAGGTTGATAGACATTTTTAAGTTACATAAATTCTTTCCCACAAAATAAATGGACTACCTTGGTTACCAAGTTATGACAATAATGCTAAATTTAATAGAGTGGTTATTGTGCCACTAAATGATATCACCCTTACAATATCATACAACCAAGAGTGAAGGTTTATATTAATTATCTTGTCTCACATCATAAGGTGGTCTTATAGCTAGAAATTTGAGATTAAACTTTTTTCCACCTTATCTCCCTCAAAGTCCAGCATAAAGTTATTCAAATAATTAAATTTTGATTATAAATCCCTCCCATTAAGTTAGGTTCATATAAACACTTTAGTGTCAATCTTAACTTGAAAGATTGTATAATAATTGCCCTTTTAAAGATAAATTTGATTCTTAGTTGACATCTATAAGGTTTTAGATGCCTTGAAATATTCTTAGAGTTGATTGCAAGGACTCCAATTAGATAATTAGATCTGACTTTGGTTCTTCTAAATCCTATTAAAATCTAGCATAAATGGAAAGAAGGCAAATTCGCAGTGCTAATATAATAGGACCACTTGATCCTTAACTCCAGGTTTTCCACAACTTATTATCTTATAAAATAACTCTAAAGCTCTGAGTAGATGTTTTATTTAACATGCAAAAGGCATTAAAATAAACTTACTGAGTGCTTGAAGAGCTCAGTAGAGTTAGAAGAGAAGCTGGTAACCGCAAAATATCATAATTACTGATACGATGGTCCATATCGTGGTTACCCACCCAAGTCTCTTGAGACAAAAAGAGTTGGTCACCAATTTCAGATTGATAGAAGGCACATTTTTGCATTTCTCTACCCTTGAAGTTTGATCCATGTACTTCCACCATGATTGCTAATCTGCAAACACCCTTCTTTCTCTACGTTTGCTCCATCTATAGTCCTCCTCAATATCTTTTCTCTTTACTTTGATGTAGGCTATGGATAATGTGGGCAAAGGTGAGGAACCTGGATTTACAGCTACCCATTGCATTTGTGTGAAGTTCCAAAGGCCTTTTCAATAAAATCCATTTTGTGCATATTCTGTGATTGTTACCTTCCATAAGACCACGTTTCTTGAGGGATTTTGTCACTATTATCAGTTTCTACCTCAACTCTACATATTCTTTTGCTTAGAAATGCCCTTTCACCTCTGTATTTTCTCTATTCTCTCCTCATATTATTCTTTGCATTCCCATTTGCACGCAGGCAGCGAGAATGATGATAACAGTTGGGGTTGACTTTTCACTGGTTAACCAACTTTGCTCCAAGTTTCTAAACCCTTTCAACAAATCAATTTTTGTGTATACCCTGAAATCCATGGAGTCCCATGAGACCACATTTCTTTCTAGCATTCTGCCATATAGTTGACGTGCTTTTTCTATGATTCCACATTTTATCTACGTGTACCAGAGCAGTTGTAACTTATGCATAATAAAACATTTCTCAAACATATCTCTATCTATCTCAAAATTCATTCTGTGGAAGCTCTCATAAAGGAGTAGGCAGGGACGGTGTAGGAAATGGTTGTGAAGTATGACATTTTACACCTTCCAACACACTTTTCTTGAAAGTTTCTCTCTCCTCCTTTTCCTCATATCCCTTTGTCCTCTCTTTTTCACACCGTTTCTACCTTATCTCTGCCTTTTCTTCCCAAAATTACAGATTTGTGGAGGGTTGTGAATCTCCTTCCCTCTGTAAATTGCTCCTCATGAATAACACCAATTTCTGCATTCTATCCTGCGTTCCCTCTCTCCTTGTTTTCTTTCCGTCACATATTCTCTTTGTTTTCTATACCTAAAATGCAAAGGCACACTTTCGTATGGTGAAGGCAGCTCATACTCTTCACATGGTGCCCATGCCTTATTAATGACATGATACCACCAATACTTCCAATTCATTTACTTCCAATGTCTCACACCCATCCTTGCATTTAATTGTCCTCTCTGAATAATTTAAAGCATGTTTATTCATTGGTTTCTCCTCCTCGGTCATTCACCGTGGAAGATGATTTGAGGGATATGACAATATATTACCATGCAATGACTTAAAATGGGGCTATGAAACATTATAGCTTTTGTCTTATGATAGTGAGTATTTGCATACTTTTTAGTGGAGGTCACTTATTTGAAACTATAGGATAGAGTTGTAGACCTCATTGAATAATATATAAGGTAAATTGATAAACAATCCCATTATGGAATGCCTTCATAACAGGGCATATCGTTCAACCAATTGGGGGTCCTTAGGAGGACTAAAAAACTACTTTTACCTTTTCCTCTACCGAGCTTCTACAACAAACATATTTCATTAACTCTACCTCAAGGGTATCATAACAAGGCATATCATTTCTTTGTAGTGACTTACTTTTACCTTTACCTCTACCAAGCTTCTATAACACACATATTACGTTGTCTCTACTTCAAGGTTTTTAACATACTCTCATACATGCTGAATTCTGATCTGAAGTGGGACAAGAAAACTCCTACCATTGAAAAGACAATATACAATGCACAAACCAAGAAAAAACAATAACATGTTGGTCTTGAAAGGTCAAACAAACCTTATTAATTGACCACCTGTGATGTCCACTCAGGCTTGCCCAAAGTTAGGGTTCATAGTTATTCCCAAAAAAAACCATGAGCAATGAATTCATTATTCTGCTCTTATATGCCACAACCTTGTTGAAAATACCCTACCTTGTGATTTGGCACTACAAAAACATATTCATTAACTGTTGAATTCATCATATAGACCATGTTTTCAACTTGTATTGTGTCCAACATGCCCTTTGAGAATTCGATTAAAGCCCCCAAGTGCATTTTGTCATATCAACTAAAGTTTAGTGACGCAAGATCATGAATTCTTAGTCAAGTCGTCGTGTCTTCAACCCATTGCTCTATATGTCGTATGTTAGCTATTTGTTCAATACCTACCTTGAAGGCTGGACGAATGACATGCCAACATTTACTAATTTGAACCATTTTGGCTCAGGTTACTAGGTAGTTCAAGTTGATGGGTATTCTCTGATAGCTCTGTGATTGTTATGTAGAAAGGGGGCAAAAGGGGCATATGATGCTAGTCATGAAGCATCACCAATGGTTAAATTATCATTTTCTAGCCTGCTAGCCCTAGAACCTAGACCATTAAGAGAAAGGGGGTGCCATTTTCTAAATATTGTATAATCATGTGATCTCTCAAATCTTGAAATATGTAAACATTAGGCAGTGAAATAATTTTTAATGTCATTTTTCCAATGTTACCCGGAGACCNCCCCCCCCCCCCCCCCCCCCAGACGTGTCTAAGAGACGGAGACGCGTCTCTGAGACGTTTCGCGTCTTCGGAGTCTTCAAAATGGCTGGAGACTTCATGGCGAAGTCTCCCGAAGGATTCGAGTCTCCGATTCCAAAAACTGAAGTCTCCCGCCCGTCTCCTGATTAAAAAATAAATTTAAAATACAACATTAAAGTCATTTTATGATTTTGACCCTCATTTTGACCATGGTGGAAGAAGTGGTTGAACCAGATGGCCTTAATGAATTGCCCCCAGTTGTAGTACCATTAGAGGAACCTGAGTTGGAGAGTGATGATTTCTGGACAACATCATAGCTGAAGACCTTGAGATGGATGATCATAGCCTTGTGGAGTAGATGATACTAGATAGATTTCTGATTTTTGTTTACAATTCTTAGTTTTTTGTTTTCGTATCAGCGATTTAGCATCAAACTATATATTTTTGAATTTCAAATTTCAATATGTAATGATAATCTCAGCAATTATTAATCTGATATGATGATGATCATATGTGATATTCAGAAATAAAATATGACTATGAGATATGCAATGTGAGTTTTGAACTATTTGACTCTATATTAATATGACATTACTATTTAGTATTAGTCTTTGACTCTTTAAACTTTTAATGTTCAATGTTCATACTTATAACTTTCCATTGTTCTTGTTTTCAAAGCACTATGTTATGAATCTATGGTATTTCTTAGAAATTATTAAATTATATTAAAAAAATTTGTCGTCTCCAAGTACCCCCGTCTCCTATTTTTGAAAAATAGCTGTATCGGTACCGGTACCAGTACCGGAGACCTCCAAGTCTCCCCGTCTCCAAGTAACATTGCATTACTCATAATGTATGTCCAATTATCCATAAATTTCTGTTATATAGCTTTGAATCTTTTTGAACCTTTTTAAAAAATTCCTAACTTTAGCAACCTTTCACATCTAAACTTACCCAAAATTTTGGACCTTGTTACTGTTGTCTTGTTGAAGATTTTCTTTCAGAGACTGGCAACTTCAAACAGATTTAAAGAAAGGTTTCATTCTAAATTTGGAACATAACCTATCAAAAGTGGATAGTTTCTCTTATCATTTAATGAAATATTGTCCAAGAGGATAGCCAATGAGTTAGATAACACATGACAAACCTCATATATCATTGAGCACCGGACAGCATCATCAAAGACACCATACTCTTATGCCAAGCCTCCTAAGACAATTCATGGTTTCTTGAGGACAGTCACCCATGGTTACAAAAGGAAGTAGTGAAATATAAAACAAGCTTACAATAAGAATAGACACAGTAGATTGCAAGCATTGGACCTGATAGATATCCTTGGTTATTCAATCATCCATGGTTACAGAAGAAAACAGTGAAATGAGAATGAGCATGCCTGAGATCTAAAACAAGCTTCCAATTGGAATAGACACATAGTAGATGGCAAGAATTAGACCTGATAGATTTCCACAGTTATGACATTCATGAATGGTTTCTAGGATTCCTGTCTCCATAGAAATAAAATGGATGCAGAAATCCAAGAAACCATTTACAAAGATAGAAAGTGTACCATTTCATTGGGACTACTAAAGAAAAACGCTAGAGCTCCTAAAACCCATTATTCATGAAATGCCAGAATTTCAAACTATGGCCTCCATGCATCTCTGAGATTACGCATTATGAAAACAGGTACAGGTTAGCAAATGTTTTTTCTTGTCAAACAAAATTAGCATTACATTTAAGAGTGGTAAGCTTTCTTCATAACAATAATCTGTCATTAGGTTAAAGTTCTATACCTACTAGTTCAGAGAGGCATAAACTTCTGGCATGATTTCAGTCCCTGAAAATTAGTATACAGTTTCAGATAATTGGAAAATCAGCCTCAAGGCTAAATATTAAAAACGAACAAGTAAAGGAATTTTGCAAATTATAGTAAACAGAAAACACTCGTTGAGGATAGGATGACATTTCAACTTTGGCCCATATGGTACATTGATAACTCAGCTACTTAAGGCCCTGAATTATACTAGTTTAATGTCTTTGATGACATTTTGTTATAATATTGATCACCCTCTCTTCCTATTATCAAACATAAATTAAAAAAATTCTTTATAAAATAGATATTAAATGCTATTACATCTGGATTCAGCTGTGTAGAAGTGTTTAGCATCAAATAGCTAGTAATCAAAGATTCAAAATGGCTAAAAATCAGAAAGCAAATTTGCCAAACTTGCCATAATATTTTATGTTTCCTGTTCAACGAATCTTCTTATTAAAAACAGGCACTTGTCATGGCAACGGAGGTACCGATCAATAAGTTGGAAACCTCAAAAACCTTGCAAGGTCAAAATGCCAGTCTTACTAAGTCCAATCAACCTAGAGAATGCACAGTAAACATGTACGGGCAGAATTTCCAAGAATAAGCAATTCAAAACCAATCCATCATAGCAATGACAATGAAATCACCTAATGATTTAAAATGAACTATCTCCAGACTCCATGAATTAATAATGATATAGACATTAAAATCCTTTACAGATACGCCCATTTGGCCTCAATGTGGCATGCATGCCTTTCATCTGATAATTCTTTTCAGATTCTTGAGAAACCTTGTTTTTCCATCACTAGGCCATTGATTCTGCAATTGGATATCATGATGCCTTGAAACTATATAAATTCTACAGCAATTTTCAATAAAATGCTCAGATTGGATAAGTCATCAAGTAATTGTAAAATACAGAGAGAAATATAGTGTGGATGGTAATTATGAACTAGCTGATTTCTGCATTATGAAAGCACTCCAGCAAAAAAATACAACTTAGATTAACAAAAAAAAATTGCATCGAATGTGTGAAGAACTCACAGACATGTCATATTCATACAAGTTCAATACTCTCTTTATAACCAATCTGACCTGCCAACCTCTCTAATTCAGTTTTTACACACATATCTATCATGTTTGAACCAGTGCTTCCATACCGAATAGTGAAGCCTGCAATCAGAGAGGGATCGATAACGGTCTTTAGTCTAACATTCTTTGCACCAGTGAAGCTCTGGACCTTCTTAGCAATCGCTCGCAGATGGCGACTCTCAAGTTTGACTGCAGAAGATACAACTGCCAATTCTGTGTCTGTCAGTTTATTGTAGACTATCTCAAACTCTTTAATAATTTCATTAATCAGGTTTATCCTTTTCTTGTCAATAAGGATGTAGAGAAAATTTAACGTAAAGGGCTGAAACTTGGCTTCAGCTGCAATGCTTTTGAGAATTTCCTTCTTCTTCTCCTCTAATATAATCGGATTAACAAGGAAATCAAATAAATCCTTGTTGTCCAGGAACTGTGAGAGCTTTTCCACATCACTATTTATAGCATCTAGGACTTTCACAGACTGACCCAGCTCTGCAAGGGCAGTGGCATATGACCCTGCAGCACTGTCTAACGTCACAATACGAGTTCTGTTTCTACGAGCCACTTGAGAAACTTTGGGGGCAAAGGGTTTGTGGGTCTCCAAGAGCCTCGTCCCAAAAAAGCCACATTTTATTTTTAGCTGAGAAATTGGACCATTAGCCCCTTTTAAAAGGGCTCTTACAGATGGTGCACATTGCATATTCAGGGCCACAGGAGACTGCTTCAGAGATCCCATCTACCAAAAGCCCACAGTCCATAGTTTCAATTCTTTCTCTTCAATCATTTACTAAAAAATGCGTCTTATATTACATATACAGAGACCAAGATAATAACAACAGATGCGAAACGGTTATATAAAATAGGTCTCTTCTTAATTTCCATATCTTTTTATATTTTTCCAAAGTATTCATCAAATCAATCACTGCAGTTATCAATCTCAGAACATCCAGTTTGAACGATTATTACCCTAAAGTTTTCCAAAAGCCTCAATGTAGTTAATTAGCACACCAGTATAAAAAAACTCAGTTAAGATTACACACGCACACACTACATTTTCCCCAATTCTAACTGAAATCACTCATTGAGCTTCTGGATCCCAATGCATTCAGTTTTGAAGTGAGAGTACTCAACTGATGCAGTTTTCTCAAAACCCAAAATTCCAGAGCCTGTCAATCCAATCTAATGCAACCACACTCAACCCAGAAAAGAAATTTGAATTTTGAAACACTATAAAGTTAAATAAGAAAAATATGCCTGAATCCCCAAAACGCCATTCTTTGAAAGAAAAACACCCAATTATAATTTCAGATTAGAGTTTGGATTTTATACCACGAGCATGGAAACCTCACCTGAAATTTGAATGCACTTTTTTGACTGGAGCCCAAATCCTGTGCAACTGTAAGCTTCCGATGCAGCTATTCCTGCACTAAATAATAATTTGCTTTGGTTTAACACTGAAGAGATCGGTCGGTCAGAATTTGAGGAAGGAGGAGACATCGGACGGGTGTGCAAGGGCAGTCTATCTAGTGTTATCTCAAGAGTACTCTCTCCATCCCAATACCATTTCTTGCCACGTGTCATCTTAAAGTATTTGAGTCCATATGGAACTTATCCCCTACACTAGTAGAAATTTTCAAAATGCTAAAAACAATATGCCTCTTGTCTTATTGACAATTGGCCTCTTGTATGATAAGGTTGAATTGAATTGAAGAATTTTAATGACGTCTATGAGATTAAGAAACACATTTATTGAAAGGGAGAACAAAATCACCTTTTATAATTATTTGGAGTGCTCAAATAAATATAGAAATAAAATAATAATATTTAATTAGAATATATATATATATATATATATATATATATATATATATATATGGGTGACTTTATTTATATTTTTTTTTAACTTGTTAATTTTATTTTTATTTATCTTAATTTATTTTAAAAATATTTTATTAATTTAAAATATAAAATTTTATTTAGTTTAATACATCTCATGACTTTATGTATGTTAAAGGAAGTTTGTTTTTTTGTTAAAAGCAACCAGAACGAGGGGGCTGACCCAAAACAACAAACAAAGTCAGCACGAGAAGTGCCAAACTACGAGCACTAAACCATCAGTAGCACACCCTCAGCCTATCCCTTTCTTTAAAATCAAAAACCAAAAACTAGTGACCACAAACTTCACCACGAAATTGGTAACCAACTTATGATCACTAACAGACCCCAACTTCACAATGAAATTGGTAACCAGCCTGTGAACACCAGTACTAGAGATGTTCCAAGAAATCCTAACAGTAGCATAAAACCAATTAGCAGTCTTACGACCAACATAGTTATAAAACACAGTAAAAACAGGCCCTTAATGGCCGACCATCAGCAGCTTAAGAAAAAGAACATAAAAAAAGAACAAAAGGAAAATCACTTGGGGTTTTTCCCCCTCCATTTAGCAGCAGCTTCAGCTTGTCCTTCGCAAGAAACTGGAAGAGCTTCCCATCGTCCTTTTCATCATCTAAAGTCTTCGAACTCTCCAGGTGCAAAAGGTGAAGAGTTGTTGCCGCCAAATGCACCACTTTTACGGTGAAGTCCACAATCTTGTTAAAGCTCTCGCTCAACTCCCTGATTTCATCCTTCATCACCTATAGGTCATCTTTGGAACCCAAGTCCTGAATCGTGTCTTAAAGCCACTTAATATCACCCTTCATTTGATTTAGGTCTGCCTTAACATCCTCATCTCTTTCCTCTAGGACCCATCCTTATTCCCCCTAGTATCCTTCTTAGTCGTAGTTTCCTTTGGCTGGCCCAAAGGCGAGGTAGCAGTAAGCGGCGACTTAGTCTTTTGTTCTCCCATCATTTTCTTTTTCGAGAAGTCCACAGTGGGCAATTTAAAACTAGCCAAAATCTGAGTGGACTCCTGGCTTTTCTCACCTCCCTCCTTAGTCGAGGTATCTTTTCCTTTATCTTTGTCTAAGGTGTCCTCCTTAATTTTAATTTTTTTCCTTTCTTGTTTTCATCACTACTCCCTTTTTTCCTCCCTTCTTCCTTCTCTGAATCCCCCTCTTCATCTTCAACCTCCAGGTATCTTTTCCTAACCGCCTTTTGTTTAACTCGGGTGTTGGAAGCAATCCTGTGGGACCTCCTCCTACTGTCATTGTCTTCCTCTTCATCCTCAGAGTCAATATTTATTTGAACTTCTCCCACTAGACCAACTTTGTCTTGGTGAGAGTTCTTGGACTTATTCCTCGCGGTAGTCGGCATTTTCGAGGACGAGGTAGGTTGAGACGGGGAAGCCACAATCTCATTAGGGTTATTAGCAAGGAGGGCATTAATTTCATGAAGAGTAACAAATCTAGCAGGGCACGGAGTATGATGGAAATTATAAAGCCGTAGGATGAGACCTTGGTGGAGAATATAGTAGTTCTGCTTCATTTTTTTCTTTCCCCTCACATCTACCACCGACGCTTCCAGTGAGTGCAACAGAGAAAAGGGGATGGAGATTTCCTCATTATAAAAAAAATGGTTTAACAGAGGGAAGTGATAATTGTAACAAGTCCCAAACTGACCTTCTAGGGTAAGATACTTCGTAAGAATCAAGCATACCTCGTTCCAAGGTTCAGGCAACTCAGCGCGTTTGAAGCCACCACGAAACTGAATAGGAGTCTCCATCTTTTTGAAGAATCTTTTGACGCTCGTATCATCCCTGCTCTTATAGACCTTCTTCTGGTTTCTTCCCTCCATAGATAAACTCGTGGCTTGGGCAATTACTTTTTCATTAATTTCGAAGGTTATACCATTAATGGTAACCTTGTGTTCCTCACATGAATCCACAAGCTGCATAGAAATAAGCTCATCACTTCCCTCCATGGCTTCCATGTAAAGGTTAAATCCGCCTTCCTTCAGATATGTGACGACACACAGGTTCTTGAGAAACCCATCTTCAATTTTGGGTGGTTCCACACGGACCATGTCACCACCCATCTCAGCGCTATTCTCCGAAAGCAGCTCCTCTTCCTGAGTCTACAGAGACATCACAATCGATCTTCCACCACACAGTCCAGCACCAATCCAACCCCAGTTCAGACCGCCTTCGTAGCAAACCTAGCTCAAGCAACCAATGTCGCAAATCACTGTTTTCCAATTAGTACTAATACTAATCACCTTAATTACAAATTGGTAATTAGACCCACAAGAGGTACTGTTCACATGGGGAGTCATAATAGAAACTATAAGGGCCCATGAGAATAAATGATTGCGTATCTTGGAAATAAAATGCCAATAAAGCTCGGTCGTCTTATTAGAAGTCACAAATCTTGTGCCAATCCCCTCGCTGATTTCGCTCTTAAAAGTGCTCGTACCTTCTCCAAAAACGGTAATAATGGCCCATCTTATCAACAAGTTACCATAATTCTCTTTCCAATTTCACTTTTGAAATTTGAATTCTCACTGCTCCTCATGACTCTACAAGCTACCTTTCTCCTCCAATTAGCATCATCCATGTACTTCATCATTTAAAAATATTATTTATTTCCCTCTCAACAAGAAAAATAGTGTGCTTCGTCAGCGACATTAAATTTCTCTAGCACTTGATCCCGTGCATAGATAATCTAGTGGCCGCCAGCGCATCCGCCACCACATTGCCTTCTCTATAAATGTGTTGCAATTTAAATTCCTCCAGCCTTAGGAGAAACATCCAAATGTCCTGCAGCAGATTAGACATGTTCCATCTAGCCCTATAGTTCCCTTTGACCAGCTCAATCACGATTTTCGAGTCACCCTTGATAATCAATTTCTCGATTCCCACGGTAACTGCCACTTTAAGACCCCATAATAAGGCGGAGATTTCCACCACAAAGCTTGTTAGTGTTACATTATCTTAAATTTATTTTGGACTTTTTTTATCATAAATTTGTTTTTCTATTTTCATCTTTAAAATCTTGTTTCATGATGGACCTCATGACCTTGTGCTCGCCAATTTATCCAAGCCTCCAGCATGAAATGTTGTGTGAAATTATATTTACACGTTGTCTTAAATTTATTTTGGGTTTTTTATCATAAATATATTTTTCTATTTTAAACCTAAAATTTTTGTGTCGTGAGATTTATTACCCCCTTTGTTTATTCTAGGCTAATATGGTTGTATATATTTTTGTATTTTTATTTGTGAATTAATTAATGAATGCACAAATTCACAATTTGCACCAATTTTGTCTAGATTTGATTTTGTGTAGTAACTCTCTTGTGCAAGAGAAGTATTATAGAGATCCTTGTTTCTATAGAACTATATATATTAGTTCTATCATGGTATCAAATCTCCAAATCTAGAAGTTTTTCTCTTGTTTGGAGAGATTTCACCATGATATTTAATATAGGACATCCTAGTGCAAAGTAACCCACGTGAATGAGTCAAAGCCCAAAACTAACAAATCAACTTGATAGGATCACATTTTTCAAAATCTAGATACAACTATATAGGTTTGTATATTTGTGTGGCAGTTGTACTCCATCACTAGGCATAATTGTACAAAATGTTGACTTTAAGGGTAGGATTTTATATGATGCTTCTTAGATTTTCTAGTGGTTCCTCAACTTTTATATGGTGGTCTTTTATTGAAGTATTTTCCTTTTTGTTTGACAATCACTATGTTTTTTGTTTATTAGAAATTGTTTAAATTTATGAGCATTGAACATCCCCATAATGGGTAATAATAATCATGCCAAAGCTTCTCCTAGGAATAGTGTATTCAAACTAAGGATTATTTTCCCTACCATGAAGTGCATTTGAATTGTCAACCCAGGGATGTATACTTGAAATAGGACAACACAATTTTTGCACTAAGTCTCTCATAGTCATATCACTTAAGCTGCAGGAAGGAAAATACATGAAAGAGATTTACGATATTGTTGCAGGAAAGTAAACACACACAACTACTTAATGAAATTAATGTTGACAACTGTAAGCTCAACTTTAACCTATTCTATCAACCCAAAGCATTCACTATAATTATCCCTACAGGTGTTGCAAAAACATACATAAGTTATAATGTTGCAGGAGGAAATAGTAAATTCTACTTGAAATACTGTAAATGCTTAAAGAAACTTAACCTAGTCTACTCTAATCCACCTTCCAAGTGGGCCCCCTTGGTCGGCTTCTGCTAACTACTAACACAGGATATAACTCAAAATCACTCCTTCATTATATTTCTAGAAAAACTGATTACAACATAGTGAAACAATGCATGAAACTAAAAGAGTAACTTTGCTTTTAATTGGAACAATAGTATCATCCAAAAACTATCCCTTACAATCTAAAAATCATATCCCTTTATATAGAGGATTGATATTTATTTAAAACATAAAGATAAGGTCTGACTGATTCACACCATAAAGAAAGGAGAATGTAATAGCCCATGACAAAATATCATAAAGACTGGATAACCGCTTCAACACAGTATTGGCCGTAGAGAAAATATAGCATAGGTGTGTTCCTATATTCCCTGAAATGATAGTTCCTTCAATTTAGAAGGCATGTCCCGTCGTGTTATAACGGTTCTCCTCATCGTAGCTGTGACTTCATCGTTTCCTCATCAATGTCGTCGATCCACTCTCAAGTCGCTCATCTTTTCTGGCAGATTAGTAGCACATGCATGTATATTCAAGTTTTCAGCTGTTCAACTTAATCCAAATGTTAGGACATACATTCAAACAATTATATGAAATACTGCAGCATATCTATAATATTTAGCAAAGTATGTCACTACTAGTATCTACCCATAGGTTTTGGTGGTTTTGACTATACTTATAGCACGATCATAAGTTCAAGTACTGAGAAGTTTCACAAGTGTTTTGGAAATGTCTTAAAAAAAAGAATAAAATCAATATAAACTAGAGACAAATTATTTCCCCATCATTTGCCCCCTACAAGCATAATGCTTGTCCTGAAGCATTACACTTCTTTGCAACTCCTTTGAATTCTCTAACTTCAGTCTTTCCTCTCCTACTGCTTTTGAAGGTGTACTAGAATCCTCTGGTTTTCTCCTAGAAGTCCATCCTGTAATCTTCCTGTAGCTGGTCTAATTTTGTATAATTAATGTCATATAGGGGCCATAGAAGCATTGGTGGTTGAATTGTCAAGGGACACCAGAGCTCACGCCGGACTTGTCTTCCAAAGTGTATGTATTTAGGTGCCCGATGAATTGTTGCTTCAAGGTTGAGAGGACTGTGTGGTTCAACCTTCTTAAATACCTCTGGAAACCTACTCCATCTATTTCTTGCGCCATCTAGGTCTCTTTGAAATGTGAAGTAGGACATCCCTTGGTACTCTGTGTAGACTTCTTCTTTGACAACAAAAATTCTATTCCTGGTTTCTGTTTTTGTGCTCCCATATGTGAGACTGAACCAGTCCCTTAGTAGAACATCAGGCTTACTACTTTCATCCCTCAAGGGTAGTTATTCTAGTTTTTTTTGGTCCCTATAATTATCTAATTGCCTGTCATAATTAGCTTCATTGTGCATCCATGACATCAAGGCTCTTAGATGCATGTCTCCAATGTAAAGCAAGGGATTCCCATCAGTCTCTTTAGGAATAATGAAGTTGTGGAGATACAATTCACAAAGCAAGTTTTGTTGCTAGATAGGAAGGGTTCAGTACAAACCATAGAATTCCTAAGCTGTCTTAAACTCAAAATCTTTATCTTTCATAGTCATCATTAATTGGAACAAGAGGAATTGCTCTTTCAAGCAAATTGCATATACTCTAGGAGGAGGCCTGCAAGCTATAATTTGGTCAGCCAATTTTAAGGCATGGTACATTTTCTATTTTTGTCTCTTCATTTGCTCCTTCAGGTCTTCTATTTCCTCCTTTTTATCATTAATCACTATTTGCATCTTCTTCATCTCTTCCTTCCACGGAGTTGTATTAAAAACAAATTGATTGTACAAACTGAAAAGAATAGATTGCAGAGTAGGTGTGCCAAACTCATATGGCTGAGTATTTTGTCTCCTTTGTTCTCTATAGGCCTTCTCTAAATAGTCAGTGAACCAAGTTCTTCGAAAAGACATTAGAGCATTCTGAAAGTGAGAGTGAGCTGATGGTTGAGGCAACCGAAGTTCTTCTTGATTACCTTCTTGAACACTTTGATGAATTTCTCCAGGATCACTCTGATATGTGGGAGGCTTGTTATCACATAAATCATTTAAATTTTAAGAAAGATCTGGAATTTCTGGTCAAACTGGGAAATTATCTGGAACATACTCAACATGGGGTTTTATGGTAGGTTTTTCTAAAGGAACAGATTGACTATCCGAGGAAACTTGTGGAATTTTCCCTCTCATCGGAGAACTTCTCCGCAAGGGAGTCTCCGTAACCTCCACAAATTTTTTTAAATATTTTTCTTTGGTCTCTCTACTGTAGGAGTAGTTGTTGCAGAAGTCGACTTCCTTTTCTTTGTTTTTGAAACTGTAGGGTTTTGTGGTTCATTTGCAGGAACTGAAGTTCCTTCACCAACTTTTATTTTTCCTTTCTTCTGGGAAGAGGTAGATACATTTCCCTCGAGAGTAGGAGAAGGTCTATTTTCCTCAATATTTTTACGTTCTCCTTCTTGGGTAGTTGTTTCATTAGCTGGCTCAGAGGGTGTTGCACTCTCATTAACAGGTTTTTCAACAAGTTCATCTTGAGGTTGCAAAGTTTTAAACCGAACAAATTCATCCCATGCCAAGGGAGACACATCTCTAAGGGATCTTTCAACTAATAATTTTAATAAGGGCATGGTGAGAACACAATTTGTATTTCCTTTCTGGGTTTCTTCGGCACTAATGCTTAGCATATTATACAAAAATTTGGAATGTTTACTAGAAAATTATGCCTAATATAGCTAAGAAATTTAAAATGGTGTGCATGCAAATGGGAAAACCTTCCTTCATAGGTGAGGTACCTTATAATATTTTTTGCCATCTCATTGAATGGGGGAGGAAGTGACATGCGCTTGCAACCCTATTTTTTATCTCCAATAGAGGATCTGAAGGAAGAGTGAATAGAGCTCGGTCTGACCTAGCATCATGTTCATTAGGATAATGCTCCCCAATTGCGAGAAAATTGGTCACTTCTATAATGCATTCCTTTGTTTCCAAAACTGTCAAACCCCATACATTTTCCTCTCCTTCCTCAAATGTGCTCATAAATTTTGCGGTTTCTTCCTTGTCAAATTCTGTCAATTTTAGGAAATACCCAAGCCATCCACAAGCATTGAATCTCTGAACTGCTTCTACATCAGTAAGTAGAATGGTATGGACCACTGGCTCACGGCGCATCGATTTCCCTCCCATTTTTCCAAATGCTTCCTTCAAATTTATATTGCAATTTGTCAATTAACAATATCCTCTGCTCTGCAATTTCCCAATTTCTTAATCTTCTTTCTTTTTGAAACACCCTAAAATTAAGCTTCTAACTCTACTTAACACTACAGAATTCCTTGCAACCTCTATTTTTGAAAAAAAAAAGAGCAATAATGGCGCTTTCGACAAGGAATTATAGCTTTAAGTGCAAGTATTTTGCACATAACTTGATTATGTCTTTTTAGGGTCACATCAAGTCAAAATTCGGGGATATTTGAGAATTATGGTATGATACCTATGTGAAAAATAAAAGGACTTAATGAAACAAGGCACAAGTATAGATTTGAACAGACAGACAATCTTGCAAAGAATGATAGGTACAACTAGTAGTGACATAGAAAAATTAATACACTTCCTTGCCCCCTAAGAAATTAATACAAGTGTCCACACTTGTCACACTTAGCATGGGGTAAGAAACTGGTGTAATGCCAAATTATAGATATGCGCAGTATTAGATATAATTACCGAAATGTGTGTACTAAAAGTGGAAAAATTGGAAAAGTTGTACCTATCATTTTGTTTTCACATGCGTGAAAAAGGTGGAGAATGGAACGAGTGTTGTGAAGGTATGGGTCAGCTGATGGGGCTCTTATTGAAAGCATATAAATATGGAAAGATGTGATGACAGAGACAATGTGTGGGTGGAAGGTAGAGAAGTGGAGTGGGTTGGAAAAAAGAATAAAGAAAATGAATGGAGAATGGAACTTCATTAGAAAATGAAGTGTTTTTTATGAGCATACACGAAGGATCGTGATGTTGAAGCTACAGGAAGAAGGTTTGCACCCTTTGCTACAGGAAGTATTACCTATTGTGCTTGTGGAGTTGTGTCTCTGAATTGCTACAAGAAGTCATCCTTGGTCTGGGGTTGATGGTATAAACGAAGTCGATGCCCATTGACCAATAGTTTGAAATGCACTAGATCAATTATTGTCAGCTGGAGTGCTCCTTTGTCAAAGACATGATCTATTTCATATGTGCCTAACCATCTTGTCTGTAATTTTCCTGGTGTTTCTTGAAATCTGGAATCAAATAGTAGTGCCCAATCACCTACTTGAAATCGTTTGTTCTTGATGTGGGAGTCATGTCATTTATTCTTCTATTTTGGACTATCTCTGTGCACTCCAATGCAGATTTTCTCATCTCATCCAAAGAGTTTAGATGTAGCAGACAGTCTCATTGTGTTGCAGGAAGATCAATGTTTAGCTTTAGAGCAGTACGTAATGTTTTATGCTCGAACTCAATGGGAAACTTGGTTGCTTTTTCATACAACAATTCAAATGGAGTGAATCCTGTTGTTGTCTTCCATGTGGTTCTGTATGCCCATACTGCTTCTGAAAGGTGGCTGCTCTAGTCATGACGGTGGAGGTGAACTTTCTTTGTGAGAATTGCTTCAATTTCTTTGTCGGTGAGTTCCACCTAACCATTGGCTTGTGGATGGTAGGGACTGGACTTCCTGTGTCTGATGATGTATTCATTCATGAGTGTTGTGATCAGGTTTGATGTGAATTGTGTTCCTTGATCAGTTATGAGCTCTCTTGACACACCACAACGGGTGAATATTTCTTCATTCACAAACTCTACTACTTTATGATCACATGCATGCTTCATTTCCTTCACTTCGGCCATTTTGTTAGATAGTCTGTGCATACCAAAATGTAGGACTTTCCATTAGATGGGGGGTCTATAGGACCAATAAAATCCATGCCCCACTTATCAAATGGTGTGACAACCACTTGTGGATGTAAAGACATTTCATCTGGTTTTGTTGGACGGCCCATCCGTTCGCATTTATCACATTTCCTGGCATAATTGGTTGGATCTTTGTGAAGTGTGGGCCAGTAATAACATGTTGTTAATATTTTTCAGAGTTTTCCTCTTAGTTGCAAAGTGTCCTCCACAGGGCTCATTGTGACAAGCATGGAGGATATCATATGTTTCATCTTCACGTACACACCTTCTCATGACTTGGTCTAGACTAGTATAGAATAATGTATTGTCAATCCAAGAAAATTGAAAAACTTTTCTCAGTGAGCATTCTTCTGTCCTTAGGAGAGAAATGTGTAGACATCTTGTCAACTACAAGGTAATTGGCTATATCAGCATACCATGGGCTCTTGACAGAAATATGCGACAAATGTTCATTAGGTAATGTATCATCTATCACAGAGGTATCAGTGTCATTATTCTGGAGACTTGATAAATAATCAGCTACAACATTTTCTTTACATAGCTTGTCAATTATTGTTATATAAAATTCCTGTAAGAGCAGAAGCCATCTTGCTAGCCTGCCTGAAATGACAGGTTTGTTCATAATATATTTTATTGCTGCATAGTCTATATGAACAAAGATTGGATGGCATGTTACATAATGATGAAATTTATTCAAAGCATAGATCACTATCAGTAATTTTTTCAGTCACTATATAATATAACTCTGGCCCATGTAAATTTTTTTTGATACAATAAATAACATTTTCAAGGTTATTAGATTTATGGCCTAAAACAACACCTATTTCATAGTCAGAAGCATCTGTATGTATATGGAATGGTAAAGACCAATCAAGCCCCCTAAGTACTGGTGTTGTTGTAAGAAGTGACTTGTGTTGCAGGAAAGATTTCTCAGAGGTTGATGTCCATGTAAACTCAGCTTCCTTTGTAAGCAAGGTGTCTAGTGGACTAGCTATTTGACTGAAATTTTGAATGAAGCACCTATAATAACCAGCGTGTCCTAAAAAGGATCTAACATATTTTTTATTAGTAGGTGTAGGAAATGTAAGAAATACCACATTTTTTGCAGGGTCCATTTGGATGCCAGCTTCTGAGATGAAATGTCCTAGTGCCACTCCTTTCATGAACATAAAACATTTCTCACTGTTCAGGGATAGATTGTGTTCTTTTTATCTGGTCAACAATTTTTCCAGGTTGTTCAAAGCTTCTTCAAAAGTAACACCAAATGTGGTAAAATCATCCATATATATTTCCATGCAGTCATGTGAGATATCAGCAAAGATGTTGATTACAACCCTTTGGAAAGTGGATGTAGCATTACATAAACTAAAAGGTAACACAGAATATGCATATGTTCCCCAAGTACATGTAAATTTTGTCTTTTCCTGATCCTGTGGAGCAATGCTAATCTAATTATATCGTTGTATCCATCAAGAAAAGAGAAGTACTTTTTACCAGCTAAAGTATCTAGAACTTGATCAATGAATGGCAAGGTAAAATGATCTTTCTTTATTGCCTTATTCAGTTCTCTATAATCTACACATATTCTCCATTTACCCCCCTTTTTAGGGACTATTACCAAAAGTGAAACTCATTTACTGTCTGAGATTAGATAAATAAAATCAGCATCCAACAAGTTTTGCAGCTCAGTCTTTACAATTTCTCTTAAGGCTGGGTTAATTCTTCTCTGAGGTTGGCAAAGTGGTAGACTAACTTCATTAATGTAAATTTTGTGTGTACAGAGTTTTGGGTTCAAGCCTGTCATATCTCCATAGTCCCAAGAAAAATATTTTTTATGTTTACAAAGAAGTTGAGTTAACAATGCTAATTTTTGTGGTCACAGTTTACTGTTAACATGAAGATTGTGGCCAGGAAAGAGCTCCACATTAGTTGTCAGCTCAAGCATTGATATTGTAGGTATCCAGCTTGTAGATATCTCACAGGGTAGTAATTTATGGATAATATCAAGTCCTACTGGGAAAACATAGTTCTCATAGGTAGACAACTGCAAAACAGAGCTTTCATAAATATCTTTTTCTGTGACACAGTCATTGGTAAGGATAATTTGAATTACATCATCATATTCTTGCAATTTTAGGAATGATTGTCTGTGTAACATCATTAGTTGAGAAACAGAGTTTATCTCTTCTTCCTCATCTCCCAAATCTGGCCAAATAGGAGTACTCAAATGTGGTTGTGGTTGGGCAGGAGGATATAATGCTAACTTCTTGATTTCTTAGCCATTTGAGATTGTCATGTTACATGATTTGCAATTGATAATAGCATCAGTTTTCGCTAACCAAGGTCATCCAAGGATAAGTGAATAAATATAAAAATTGACCTTAGGTGATAATATCAGGAAGTCAGCAGGATATTCCCAGGAATCCAATGTGACCACTATATCTTCTATTATGCCATCTGGGGTGACAGTGGAACTATCTACAAGTTGCAAGACTGTTGGAGTGGTCCTTAATCCCTCTATACTCAACCTATGCATGGTATCCTTAGTCATAATATTTATATCTTTTTCCCAAATCTACTAGAGCATTCTTCACAGACTGGCCATTAATTATAATATCAACAACTGGGCTTCCAGGGTCAGAGTACTTTGGAATGACTATCTTTCCCAACATAATATCTGCAAGTTGACTGATAACATGTATTGTTTGGGGATCCTTTTTCTTACATCCAGGTTATTTGAGGCATGCTTCTTTAATGGCTTTCCCATAAAGAGGAACATCTTTAATAGCTTGAAACAGTTGAATCTGGATATGCATATTTTTCAATTGGTCAAGGATATCAAATGGTGTTTCTTCCTGGGGTATAGGTTTTTCCATAATAATCCTTTGAGGAAAAGGAGGATTAAAAATGAGGTGTTAACATCAGTTTGACTTGATATATTAGCTGGTGGGATAGTATTTTGCAAAGTAGTTTCTGGAAGTGGTGCTGATGCTGTAGGAAGGTCTAGAACTTCTGTTATAACAAGAGGTTTTGGTGTAGGAAGGGTAGTACCAGATCTCAAGTGAATATTAGTTATTTCTAGTGCATAGGCAGGGTACTATTGAGCATCAGTAGCATATATTGGTTGTCATTGTTGCTTTTTGTTAGAATTGGGTTGTGTCTGAGCAGGTAATTGTGTTGGTCTTGGAGTAGGACTTGTGGCTGCAGGAGGTGGCATTACTGCAGGTTGAGATACTGGAGGTGGTAAGGGTGGATAACTAGGATTTTGATTAGGCCATTGTTGAGTTCCTCTCCATTGGTTATATGGTTTCCAATTCCCCTGTGGTGGATGTCATTGATTTTGAGGCTGTGGTCATTGGGTTTGTTGTGGGTTAAACCACTGGTTCTGATGAGTATTAGGCCAAGCATTATTACAAGTAGGTTGGGAATACTGAGAATGGTTTTGAAAATTCTGGTTCTGTCATTGGTTATTATAAGGATTAGAAAATTTCAAAGGGTCCGGAGGCATACCTTGTCTTGAGGCCCATGGACGACGTTGAGCAACAAAGAACACTTGCTCGTCCTCTCCTATTTTCATGTACTCAGTAGGAAGGTGTTGGTTCTCCAAATTTTCCATCAGTTTGCACCCATAATACTTCTTTTGCTTGCAGTAGTGAGGGTAGTATGCAGCTAGCTATGCTTCAACATCTGCATGCTTCATTTTGGCATTCATTCTATCCAGGTGTGTAGCAACATCATTTATAATGTCTTACTTAAAATCTGACAATAGGTTCAAGATTTCCATCTTAGAAATGCCCGAGCTATTCCCCTTAGCAAGTGTGGATCAAAATACTCTTCCCTTCTTTATGGTTGATCTTGAATAATTGAGGCAAATTTTATTAAGATCATCCCAGGAAGATTGAGATATATCTCCTCTAGCCATAAGGTTCAGTGCTTCAAGGCAGTTGTCATTTACTCCTCTCAAGAAAATGAGTTTCTGTGAATCCTCATCCAGCACATGTTGTGGATTTTTCTACAATTTGTACAAGAAGAATGAAACATAATCTTCCAAGGTTCCATCTTCCTTTTGTGACATAAAAAAATGTCATCTCCTCTCAAGTCACCCCTTTACAATACTCTTTGTATTTTTGCAGAAACAGAGTCTGCATCTCATTCCAACTGGTTGCTGCATCAGCCCCTAATCTCATAAACCATCTTAGAGATGAATCCTTCAATGTTGCTGGAAAAAAAAT
Source organism: Thuja plicata (assembly GCA_018584345.1). Classification (NCBI taxonomy): domain Eukaryota; kingdom Viridiplantae; phylum Streptophyta; class Pinopsida; order Cupressales; family Cupressaceae; genus Thuja; species Thuja plicata. The sequence goes on from MU227884.1 coordinate 3,294,643, forward strand.
TGAGTTTGTGGCCATCAGTGTTGTAGTCAACGCTTCAACAAAGAATTTCAAACTCAAAGAAAAGGTGTCAGGGTCTTCCGTTATTAGGCCATAAAACTTTGGAAGTGCAACAGTGGGTATGTTTTTGAGGTTAGCATTATTGATAAGGCTGGGAATAGGAACTAGAAAGGTAGGTTGTGCCATTACTAGAGGTACTTGGAAATGAAGTTGCTGCTGGAAAGGAACATTAGCCAAAGGATTATGCACAACAGATGCACTTGGGACGGAATTGTCAAGAAAACTGGCCAAAATTTCAGCAAAAGGTCGAATATCAACTAGACCAAAAGGGTCTTCTTCAGATGAAGGTGTTGCAGTAAATTCAGGACTTGCGTCAACAAAAGGTAATTCAACTTCTTCAAATTCTTCATTCAGATTAATAGATTCTATTGGGAGGAATCTACCGTATTCATCTCATCTTCTTCCTCTTCGATGCATGCAAGTAATTATGTAAACTTGTGAAGCAAGTTTAGGACTGCAAACTACTATCTAAAAAAATAACAGAGGGCTATCTAAAAAAATGGAAAATGACTCAATAAGGTTCTCAGCTTGACACCATCCCTGACAAAGGCACCAAAAATGAACAGCCCCACAATAGGTAATAATAATCATGCAAAAGCTTCTCCTATAAATAGTGTATTCAAACTAAGGATTATTTTCCCTATCATGAAGTGGATTTGAATTGTGAACCCAAGGACGTATACTTGAAATGGGACAACATGATTTGTGCACTAAGCCTCTCATAGAGTCATATCACTTAAGCTGCAGGAAGTCAAATACATGAAAGAGACTTATGTTATTGTTGTAGGAAAGTAAACACACACAACTACTTAATGAAATTAATGCAGACAACTATAAGCTCAACTTTAACCTATTCTATCAACTCAAAGCATTCACTATAATTATCCATGTAGGTGTTGTAGGAACATACATAAGTTATAATGTTGCAGGAGGAAATATTAAATTCTCCTTGAAATGTTGTAAATGCTTAAAGAAACTTAACCTAGTCTACTATAATCCACCTTCCAAGTGGGCCCCCTTGGTCAACTTCTGCTAACTACTAACACATAATATAACTCAAAATCACTCCTTCATTATATTTCCATAAAAACTGATTACAATATAGTGAAACAATGCACAAAACTAAAAGAGTAACTTTTCTTTTAATTGCAACAATAGTATCATCCAAAAACTAGCCCTTACAATCTAACAATCATATCCCTTTATATAGAGGATTGATATTTATTTAAAACATAAATATAAGGTCTAACTGATTCATGCCATAAAGAAAGGAGAATGTAACAACCCACGATAGAATATCATAAAGATTAGATTACTGCTTCAACATAGTATTGAACGCAAAGAAAATATAGCATAGTTGTGTTCCTATATTCCCTGAAATGATAGTTCCTTCAATTTAGCAGGCATGTCCCGTGGTGTTATAACGGTTCTCCTCATTGCAGTTGGGACTTCATGATTTCCCCATCAATGTCGTCGATCCACTCTCAAGTTGATCCTCCTTTTTGGCAGATTAGTAGCACATGCATGTATATTCAAGTTTTCAACTATTCAACTTAATCCAAATGTTATGACATACAGTCAAACAATTATATGAAATATTGTGGCATATATATAATATTTAGAAAAGTATGTCACTACTATCTACCCATAGGTTTTGGTGGTTTTGACTATACTTATAGCATGATCATAAGTTCAAGTACTGAGAAGTTTCACAAGTGTTTTGGAAATGTCTCAAGACAAAGCATAAAATCAATATAAAATAAAGACAAATTTTTGCCCCATCAAGCACCTAGTCATCAAGGTCTAGGCCCATGGTCCCACCCAACTAGAGGGGCTTAACCCCAATGGGAATTGTAGATCATTTCTAACACTCTTCTAGGCCATGTCTATGACCTAGGCAAACATCACCACCATATTGTCACCCCAACAGTAATTGAGCTAACCTTAACTTGTTTAAGATTCGCTTCTAAAATCCATAAATTTTTGCAAGGCTATTAAGTTTTTAAGTTATTATTGCCATTAAAAGGTTAGTTCCAAGCACTTCATAGTAATTATAGTGATTTTTAAGATTTTGTTCCAAGCAATTCATAGTAGTTCTAGTGATTTTTTAGATTTTGTTGCATAGTTAATATTTTTCTATATGAAGGCCAAGTCACTCATTTTATCTTCAAACCTCATTTCTTTATCAAAAATCTCCATTTAAAAAAAAATAAATAGACTTTGGGAAGGTCTTCTTAACAACTCATGCAATTTTTCAAGACTCATCACATAAACATTTTATTTAGTTATTATTTATTTTTATTCTAATTAATAACTTGGCATTTTGGTACCTAAAAAAAATCTTGCAAATAGACCCCACAAATGAGTCCAAAATATCCAAAAACTTATAAGTTGACATAAAACTTTCTAGGTTTTGGTGTTAAAATTTTTTGGGAGTATTTTTCGTAAAAATTTAAATCTTTACAACCATATAGACTCATGTGGTCATACAATGGTTGTAATTGTAAAACATACAAAATGTTTCTAACAAATTAGTGAAGTTTGTTTGAGAACCAAGATTTTATTCTAGCAATAAGATGCATTAAATGTTCTGTTGTACTTCCTTTTTAACAGATAATTATAATTGAAAATACGCAAAATATTCAATTACAAATCCATAAATATCTCGTTATAAGGAACTTGTTGAAATATATATATTTTTGTAGTAGTAATTACAAACTAATATCAACAAAAATAAAAATTATAAATCATGAAGATGCTTCAGTACCATTTTTAGAGCCTCGACTACATAAACCAACATGTAACATGAACATCCTCAAAGTACATTGTCATCTTGGTGATTGGTACTCCACTTATTCAATAAAACACAAAACACAACAGGGAAATAAAGAGAAAATTGCAAGAACAAAATAATGGAAAGAACAAAAACACTTGCTTTCTATTATTTTCAATGAAATGACATTACAATATTCAAAAAGTAACATGCTACATCCATATGGGCATTTTGATTACAATAATCTGCAAGACAGCGCCACAAATACCTTCTGGAACTGAACCCTAAAATCCCCCTTCATCCCTATATAAGTAGCACAATTAACCACCTTAGAATATTCTAAAAAAATGAAATTTTCCCATTTTAGCGCCCAGCAGTTCAATTTCCTATCTTAAGTGATTTTTTCTCTCTTCTGTTTGTATTGAAACTTGATTCATGATGGTCCAACTTCCAAAAGCCATAACTTGCGAACCGTTGAGTCAATTGACTATTATAGCCCATTTCGAAAACCTCTCAAAGTGTTCTACAGCCATGAATTTGAATTGCACCAACCGATCAAAGTTTGACCCCCCCCCCCCTTTCGGAGCCTCAAAGGCCTTTAAAATTGACTTCAAAGTTTTTGTACCACCCCGCCAAAACATAAAATTCAATATCTTCAAGACCAGACTTGATCTTTCCATGAAACTTTATCGACGGGCTAATATATCCAAAATGAACCTCCAAGGAAAAAATTTGAACAATTTGTGCTCAAATGAACAACCTACTAAAATAGTAAACATGCCAAAAAATAGTAACTAGCCCAAAGATAGCCCTTATTGAAAACTAGACAATAATTTTGGGTGATGCAAGGTTTCCCTTACACCCTAGATGCTCCTGCATCACATCTAGTACAAATGCAAAAATAGAAGTACAAAATACCTTAGATTCTATCCCTACACAGGGAATAAAGATCATGGAACCATTGTGCATAGAAAATACTAAAATTATAGAATAACTGAAATGCAAACTATTGAATCCCAACTAGATCTATTAAATAAGATAATAAAAAGTAAAAGGAAATCATTAATATTATATGTTCTCCCAACTTGAAAACTTCCACACAAAAGGAGACAACAAAAATATTGTGTTGGGTTATTTAAGGGCTTGCCTCAATAAAAAATTCATTTTGGTATTTATACCTCTATGAACAACCAATATTGATAAAGATATTGATCATTTGGAAGCATTAAAAGACCTTCAAAGTGGATTCCAAAGCTATAACAATGTTTTGTTATCCAATCTCACTATAAAAATGTAACATGCAATATGCCAAAAGATCATTGTTGCTTCAAAACCTAAAAAATTATTTAACAAAGGTGTAGAGCACTAATGTAAAAGTGTATGGGAATGTGTGTGTGTGTGTGTGTGTGTGTGTGTGTGAGAGAGAGAGAGAGAGAGAGAGAGAGAGAGAGAGAGAGAGAGCTTCTATCTTCAAAATAACAAGTTACAACTTTTGTGTTTAACGTAACTTTGATGTAGAGGCATTACACCTAGAATATTCTTAGGAAAGTAGCATTCCAATGGCCACTTAAATCTCAATTTTTAGGACACTAGTGCATCATGTGAACATTTGTGTTTAGCACTCTTGTCCTAGATAAGAGATACTTTTGGTGTTAGAAATTTACATTTCAAATATTTTTATACAACAAGCTAAAGGGGAGAACATCATGTAATGTGAGATTATAAGAGTTATGCCCTACATACTTGTCCCTACATTTTCTTTGACAAAATTTGAGTTGCCCCTTTTCTTTGTTTTTCTTTCCCCATTTTTCTTTTATTTTTCTTGGTTTTCTTTTGTTTTGATTTTCCTTAGGGATCTCAAAATCTAGAGTACCTAATGGTTTCCCTAAGGCTCCTTCAAAACCTTGGACCCTGGTCCCTCACTTTGTTTCCTATTGGATTTCTAACTTTTAGATCCCAAGAGTCATAAGAATATTTAGATCTAGTGTCTCCTATTTCCCCAAACCCTGAATTTCCTTTGTACATGCCAGATCTTTAGACCCTGCGACTTGTAAGGTGCATTTATTACACCAAAAAGGTAATTTATAAAATCCTGATAAGAGATCATTTTCAAATACCTTGCATTCAGAGAGATTTTTGTTGCAACCTCGGTGACTCGATGCTCTTTGCACCCTCATGCATAACCTAATTGATCAATTCTAGCTCTCTCATTCATGGATCTCTCACCCTAGTGTGTCATTTGCCTCACTTTCATGTTTGAAGGTAGGTATTTTCCTTATTCCTTGTATTTTTCTTCTTTTTTTTTCTTTTTTTCTTATTTTTTTCTTTATTAAAGTAGGGCTTATTACTTTCCTCGATTAGGAATAAGTTGATCTCTTCCTGAGATTAAACAATTTTGGTCCTTGAATTACCAATTAGTGCCCTAAATTCCCAATTTGTGCAACCTTTGTGGCCAAATTCATCTTCAAATCATGGAAATTGGATTCAAATTTTGCTTTTCCCATTCTTCAGTGTCGTGCCCTAGATTTCTATACAACTAAAATAGGTTTTAGGATTCAACTTTTGAACTTTTTGTTCCGTGAAGAACTACCTAAGCTCAAACAATGATAAAGTACAATTTTTTGCTTTAATTTGAGGTTTTGGACTTTGGTTTTCTCAACAACCTAAATGAACACAATTAACAATCCTTTGGAATCTCATTTTCCCAAGACTTTCTTTACCTTCAAGTCTTAGAACACTTTTCTTTGTAATTTTGAATTTCGAGGTCCTTGTCGAGCCTCTTCCAAGTTGAACTTTAGTAAACTAAAACCCCAATTCTCATATTCTAGAATCAATATTATATAAACATACTTTAGATCTTGGACTTTGGAGAACCCTACCAACCCTTCCCATATTAAATCTCAAGAGACCAACAACTCAAACTCTGAAATCTAAAATTGTAATGTAAATGGCTAACTCTTTCGGGTACCCATCCACCCTCTATCAAGTTATACTTTGAGTGCATGTATCCTCAAACCTCAAAATCTAAACTCAACCTTGGAAAATAAACTCACTTCAAGATTTTAGAATCCAAAGAACTAGTCAAACCAAGCACTCAGAAAATTAGGATGACTAGAACCTCAAACAATAAATTCTGAAGTAAATATGCAAATGGAACCCATTTCGAGATCGTGGGATCCCAAAAACTAAAAAAGACACTAAAACTTATACAACTTATATCTTGAGCATACTTAGACTCCAGACCTCAAAATTTAGCGAGTGACTTTTCATTGCAAGATCTTGGACCCTAGAATGTCCCAAGATTTGAACCACACAAATTTAGAAGTTTATTATAATCCAAATTCCAAACCTCAAAGTTCTGAAGATTCCAAAATAAGCAAGGAAACCTATTCCTAAGTTGAATAAAGTATTTTATAAGGGGATATTTAATTATTTTAATTTTTAGTTTCCCTATTTTAAGAATTTTTTAGTGTATGTGGAATGAGTAGAAGTACAGGTAGAGATCCTATAAGTAGGCAGGAAGAAAACAAGGTTTGAGGTCATGATAGAAAAAATCCCATCAAAGTGAAGTACCTATAACAAGGATAAGTGGCCTTTTCAAAACTCACAAGAGATTTACAATGGGCGACTAACACAAAAGCTAGTGACCTAGACATGGAAACCGTGAGAAGGGCGGTGTTCAAACCCAAAGAAATAAACTCCTACAGAAGGATAGAGAGATCAGGATTGGACCATGGAGCACTTTTCCCTCAAGCAGTGCAATCTCTTGATATCATTATTACTATAGCCCAAAACTATAACTAGGTCACCCGAAAATGCATGGATGATAAGGGAAATGCAACAATAGACTTATCCCCAAATATGGTGGCCCAAAATTTCTTGATTCCTAAATATGACCAGTGTTAATAGTGAATAAGACAGAGGCTATGGTAGAGTACTCCAAAAGGAGGGAGAGGAAAAAAGAATACTTAAACAAGAATTTGTTGAAAGAACCAAGGAATCTTGGGAATATGATCACTAAAAAGTTCCACAAGATAGAATTCAAGGATATAGTGGAAGATATTATAATAATATTCAATTAGGCATTTAGTAAAAAGGAATACCAGTTCTACATTTTTTGGTTATTGTGAAGGGAGGCCTACATATTATTTGACCCATTTACTCAAGAGATACAATTCAAGGGAGATGTCAAATTTGATGAGTCCTTCACGCATAGAGATCTTGCATCTTCTGCATCATTTCTTACCCTACCTTCACCCTCCTTGGACACTACTTTGGATGTTAAGGATGATCTTGATGATGATCTAGTTGTTCGAACACATGGTCCTGATGATCCACCACCAAAAACACCATCGCTTATCCCACCCCCTCCACCATATACCACTAGATTTATTCCAAGGTGGGCTCATACTTTATGTAGGGAGGTTGATTCTATGATAGGTGATACCTTTGATTCTTGTTGCACTTGTTCATATACATATGATAGCAAGGATTTGAGTTATGCAATATCAGTTAATTGGAATTTTTTTTTAAAGGCTTCAAGTATTTGAGAGTGGCATAGTGCTATGGAAGATGACTATTCTTCTTTGATGAAGATTTGGGCTTGGGATTTGGTGCCTATTCCTAAGGGAAGAACATTGGTTTGATGGTAGTGTTTGTATCATACTAAGTATGCAACTAATGGTTCTTTTGATAGGAAAAAAACATGTCTTGTGGAAAAGGGTTTCTCATAGGTTGAGGGTGTTGACTATTTTGAGGCCTTTGCATCCATAGCCAAGATGAAATCATTTTTCCATGTCTTATCCCTTGTTAATTCACACAAATGGTCAATGTATTAGATAGATGTGAAGAGCACCTTCTTACATAGTGATCTTCATGAGGAGATCTATATGGAGTAACCTTCAGGATCTTGTTTGCAGACTCAAATATTCACTCTATGGTCTCAAGAAAGACCCTAAGGCTTATCTCATATATTCAACCTATGGTCTTAAACAAGACTATAAGGCTTGACATGAGAATATGTATAGTTTTTTTCTTGCATCTAGTTGCACAAACTATCATTCAGACCATATGATTTACATTCAACATCATGGAGATGATATTGTGATATTTTCCTTGTATGTTGATGATCTTTTAGTCACAGGAAGATCATCATCCATGCTTCAGTCTCTATAAAAAGCTTTGATGAAGTAATTCAACATGAAAAATATGGGTCTTTTGTACTATTTTCTTCATTTTAAAATTCATCAATCTATTGATGGGATGTTCATATATTAGAAAAAGTATGCCATTTATATGCTTCATTAGTTTGGAATGGCTCATTGTAATCCATGTGTCATGCCATTTTAGTCAGTTGTCACATTGACTTCTACTTGTACATTCCCTATAGTTGATGTTACTTTGTATCGAATGTTGGTAGGTAGCCTTTTGTACTTGACATTTACACATCCTAACATTATCTTTACAATTGGCCTTGCTTCAAAATTTTCAAATGATCCTGATGATCATCATTGGAAAGAAGCCAACGGGATTTTGAGATATGTTCAAGGCACTACACAATTTGGCATTCTATAGACACCAAAAACTATAGTGATCTAGTGAGTTTTACAAATTCAAATTGGGATAGTGACATTTATTCACACAAGTCAACTTCAGAATTTGTATTTTTTCCTTGGATCAATTTATATCTTTGAGGATTGTAAGAAGAAATAATCTAAAACTCTTTCTTCTATTGAGGAAGAGTATAGAGGTGCAATTCTTTATATTCAAGAGGTTTAATGGATTTAGCATAATACTATTGAGTGTGTTCTTCTACCGAATTGTCCTACTATTTATTGGTATGGTAACCAAAGTGCCATTCATATTTCTCACAACCCATTTGAGGATAATTGGAAAAAGTGCATCAAGATTCACATGCATCACATTTGATAGATCATCTCTGATGGTTTCATTTCCTTGCAATTTTGCAGAACACATGAAAAGATTGCAAACATCTTCATTAAAATTGTGGCATCTCATCACCTTCTTGAGTTGAGGCATATGCTAGGGGTGAAGGAATTTGTTTTTAGGGATTCTTGATATCTCCTTCATTGTATGTGCATGTTTGTATTATTTTCTCTCTTTTGGAGGAAGAGTTCTTCCCACTGGGTTTTCCCTTTCACTCTACTTTATAGATATTTTCATCATACATGGGTACCTTACCATGGTTTTCTATGGGACCCATATTTTTCTTTTACAAACTACACCTATAAGTATAGCTTATGAGAGAGTGTTAGATTGTAGGGTATATTCACACACACCTAGGCTTAAGTCACACTTGGTAACTAAGTCTATCTTAACCATTACATTAAAGCTTAATCTCAAAAACCTTTTGTCTCATCTCATGTGCACACATGAGGTTAGAGACTTTGTCATCTCACCTCATTAGAGGTTTGAGATATTCCCTTCTCACCTCATGGGAGATTATAAATATTTTTCCATTATCCTATACATGATGTGTGCACATGTGATTCACATTTAAGGTTAGTTATAGTAGGCTTTCACCTTCTCACCTCACACCCCATCTTGTGTATATTTGAGTGTTCTCATTTGTTAATGTAATGTAGATTTTATCTTTTGTCTCATTTGATGTTTATGATAATAATTTGGCTTACTTTTGGTACAGAACCAAGTTAGTAATTATCTCATCTTCTCCAACAGTCTTCACCAAATGGCGAAGATGTATGCGTTGTTTGATAACATGTTTAGGAACACAATAAAATTAACAAAGGATTTTAATCATACCAAGCCAAAGAAATTTGATCATTTGGAAGTGGTTAAATTTCAGCAAGTATAAAATTGATTTAAATTGGAACACTTAGTCATGAACATATTCATTATGTCATTTCTTACAATCATTGAGATTGATAAAAAAATATTATAATTCTTTTATGAACATTAGAGATGGCACATCAAAGGAACAAATGTAACCATGAAGAAGAGAATAGAATTAATACAGAGCACTGTAACATATGAAATTGGGTTTCTAAAAGGTGAGATTGTATGTCCTATGCCACATTTAGAAGGAAGATGACCAATAGGCTCAAAAAGGTTCAAGCGTTGAATGGGTGTAGTGATCCTTCACTAAATGGAAAAGTGGAAAAGAGGTTGATTGATAGGGAGATATAAGATCTAAGAGTAAATGAAGGAAAAGATTGACTTTTGTGTACACAAATTGACACAAACCTGATAGACTGATTATGATGCTAGAAGAAGAACTTTGAGACAATGAACAACCTGAAAAATCAAATTTGAAGTTAATTTGGAGGGACTAGGTTGACTGGGTCGGCATGTTCCCTGCACTTTTTGATGATCTTAGTTGTAGACTATAGCCACGCTCATGTACATCCCACATCTGATCCTAAAACTAGCACCACATGTTCTTACTCGTAGAAAAGAAGGGAAATTATTGTGTAGAGATGGGTTTTCCTTATTCAAACCCAAGTTTGGAATCAACCTTCAAATGATAATAAAATGAAGGAAAGTGTACCAACATAGAGAAAAGGCTAGATCTGAAACATTAAGTGTCTTATATCCTGAAACACAAATTCTTATTTGAATGTGAACATGGGCATTAATGTAATTGCTTGACCCCACACAAAAACCTAAAAGGAAATCATGAAAGACATGCCCTACATAATTATTGTTGTAGTTTGTGACAATGTTTGATATAAAGGAGGATGGAGTGAATTATTGAAAACTTGAATGCTTGAAGGGATGAAGACAATCTTCTTCCTTCATTCCCATGTTTGATGGATCAGACTACAATTCATGGAAAGATCTGATGAAAGGTTATTTGGTTTCGATTAGTTAAAAGACCTGGAAGGATGTGGATACAAAGTATGTGTTTACTCATAATGGCCTTACCACTCAGGATGAAATCAAGGTGTATGAGGAGAATGAAAAATAAAATTTATGCTATTAGTAGTGTTTTATCAAAGATTGAATAGGTGAAGGTGATTTATTTGAAGATTTCTTATGAAGTTTGGGAAAATCTAAAAGAGGTCTATGAAGGAAATGATATGGTTAAGTTATCTAAGAAGTATGCAATGATCTGAATTGGGTAAATGCAATGAAGGAAGAGCCTGATATAAAGAAAGAGGATGGAGTAAATTATTGAGACTTGAATGCTTGAAGGGATGGAGATGACCTTCTTCCTTGATTGTGATCCCCTCTACTAAGCCTTCATGGGAGGGAAGCTTTCTACAGTGGAGAAGATTGTCTTCAGAATGTCTTGAATGATTGAAATATGTGTTAAAATACTTGAATGCTTGAGTTTTTGATCTTAGAATGATTTCTATTATGTTGTATATTCCCAAATGAGGAAAGGTAGTTTCTTATATAACCCTCACAAACATTTCAAAGATCAAAAATCAAAGAGGACCAACGAGAGATTGAATTTACTACTCAATCATTGAGACTAACCTCTAGTTTAAATTTCAGAGGAAATATCAGGGAATAGGTTGACCAGGTTGATCTATTCCCCACCAAAATAGAGAAATTTAACCCCAAGGGTTTCAATTAAAGAGGGGATGTCAGCATGAAAAGCATAATCATGGCTAGAATATTGGAAATCAATGTGGGAGCCCATACATGCTAAAATGGGGCCATGATAAATGGAAAATTAAATAGTGATACAATTTTAGGATAGTACAAAAACCACTAAGGGAAGAACTGTAATAAGATGTTGTGATACTAGATTAGTCAATGAAACTAGTGTTAAAATACTACAGATGAATCATAGGGTCACCCTTGCTATCATAGAGGGAAAAGTGATGGTCCATGAATACAGGTGAAATGGATGGCCCAAAATATCATAAGAAAAATTGTTGTAATGGAGAAATTTAGTGGTTTCCCTTAAATCTAAGGGAATGTCACCAAACTCATGTTGTGTCTATCGAATACGATTTAAGGGCTTAGTTGGTTTAGAAGAGGACTAGAGCTACAAAAGGTGGGAAAGGTGGTACGAGAGCTATACGATGTAAATGTAGATGCATGATAAGAGGTTAGAGTCATAAAAGACATGAAGCACAAGATGCTATGGGGGTTCATAGGAAAAGTGGTTGGTGAGAAAATATAAGTATGTGAGGTATGATAGGAGGTCAATGGAGTGGGATTTGGATGATGCATGGATGATTTAGACATAAATAGATGTACGAAATATGAAATAGGGCCAAAATTTGAGATATGATAAAAGAAATAATACAACCTAGAAGTGGTGGAGATATACAAGAATGCAAATAATAAAAGGGGAAAGATAATGAGGGTAGAAATTATATTTGTGTTTAGTTTGGGATGTGATTTTGTGGTTGTGAGGAGGAAAATGTAACAACAGTTTCATGAAATCTATATATAGGAACAAGGGTATTGTGAAGGGACGTGAAGATGAATGCTAGGATAAGTAGAGGTGGAAGGATTGGTCAAAGATACAATAAATATCAAAGCACCCAAAGAAGTATAAGTTGGAGGAAAGAGATGTAGAATGAGTCTAACAACATGCATAATTTATCCGATATTATGTAGCATCTCAAGTCCTATAGACTTAGTAATGATTTTTTGATGGATTAATAAGCTTGGAAGGATTAGACCATCATCATAATTAATGATATATTTTACATGTTGCAATTTTCTTATGATTCTAAGGTGTCTTTAGAGATTATCCTTGACTAAGCATTATGGTCAAAAGCATCATTAATAGGGGAAAATAGGACATCATTAGAATGTGGTAGAGAGGAAAGGAATATGAGCCATATATGGGTAGACATTATTAATAAAATGAAGGAGATGGGCAGTAGGATATGGGGCATATGATTTATGGTAGGAAAGGTGTATGAACCAATAATAAAAAAGAAACTATAGAGAAGGATTGGATACTAGGTAGTTTGGCTCACGAGAAATAATTGAAAGAGTTGGAACTAGTGGGTCAATGGAATTTAGTGGTAAAAGGGTGACTAAGGTGACCTAAGCTAGGGGTTGGATAAGGAAAACCTTTGAAGTGATACTAAGGGGTGGTAAACTAAGGATATAATGAGAAGGAATAGAGATGAGGTGTAGTGAGAACCTATTGCACAGTGATACCAGGGGGAATGCAAACTATAAAAAATAATGGTATATTGATAGGAATGTGAGTGTAGATAAGATTTACCATAATGGGGAACCCAATAGGAGAGATTAAAAAAATGGCAGTGATGGTGAAAATGGGGCTTGGGAAAAAAAAGAGATGTTGGGATAATCTGGATGTAAGGGAAGATAAATAGAAAGGAGGAACTAGATTAAGAGGGTAAAGAAAGTAGAGTTTAGTATAAAAAATACAAGATTTATGTAGATGGAAGTGAGTTATATAAAAATGAAACTAGAGATTAAAGAAAGAAAATGACTGATGAAAAGTATGTCATAGGATTTGAGAATGAAAAGGAAAATTTGAAAAATGAAAAGAGGAGGAAGAGTGATAATAAGAAAAAAGAAGAAGAGATTATCAATTTACACATAGAGAAATTTAAAAAAGGTACATAAGATGATGAGTTCACCAAATGAAAGATAAAAATGAATCCTCTTTAGGTGTGAAAGATACCAAGCTATATAGTTCTTCCTATTATACTATTGATTTACTAAATTTTATTATATACATTATAAAATAGAAATGTATGCTAATCCAATCCATAATAGATAATATAAAATTTGAAAAATGGGAAAAAAAATGAATGAAAGGGTATTTTAAAAATAAAAAGAAAAATAGAACACATGCACTTGAAAAGTTATTAATCTAAAAAGAAAGATATTGACTTAGGAAAGATGGAACTATGTCTAGTGCCAATTTGGGATTAAATATAGAAATATGTTGATTAAGGTGTTATAATTGTACAAAAGAAGTACAATTGCTTACATTGGCCATGTAACAACATCAAGAGCATTGCAATTGTTTCAAGGAGCACAACTACACTATAGGGATGCTAGTATATTTACTAGCATATACTTTATAACTTTTAGTTAATACTTCCCTTGGTCTCTTAGATATATTCTTTCTTGTAAGATAAAAAAATTCTACTCTTGAAAATGACATAATATAACCTAAGTATAGGCACAAGAGGAAATGTTTTGTTGTATGGGAGATTCCCTAAGGCATTACCGTATTGAATATTCTTTCTGATAGAATATGAATGTCTACTCTTGACAATTAAATAATATGACCCAAGTATGGGGGACAAGAGTAAAAGGTTTTGTAATGTTCCCTTTCTAAAATAAGATTTAATAATAAATAATATTAAAATTAGAATAAAAAAAAATAAATACATAAATAATAATAAAAATATAATATAATATAATTACAAGTTAATTAATTTTAATGCAAAGTCAAGAGATATGCAATAAATGGAAGAAATGGTGAAAGGTTGTGACTCTTTTAAAAGAGTTGTAATTATGAAAGGTTGTGACCCTCTCAAAGGGATGAAATGGTGAATGGTTGTGATTCTTACAAAGAGTGGTAATTATAAAAGGTCATGACTCTCTTGAAGGGTACCAATGATGAAGGGTTGTGACTCTTCCAAAGGGCGTTAATTGTGAAAGGTTGTGACCATTGCAAAGGGAAGTCATGATGAAGAAGTGTGACTCTCCCCCACATTGGAAGATATAAAGGGGAGAAGGTTTCAATTGAGGAGGACATCCAAGGGATATAAATTTGGGGAATAATTTTTTAGTTAGAATGTGAAGTTGATGGTATTCACATTGTTTTCATTAATGGTTTTCATTGATGTCAAGATATCCTGTGCATTTTCATGTTCTAGTTGCTCTGGTTGGTGTATACCGATAGTCCTTATGGTATCGGTAGTTGTATCGATAGTACATGTGTCTTGGTAGAGGTGTTCACTGAAAGACGTGCTTTAGATATCTATCTTTATCCTTTTCAATGTTGGTGTGTGCAACATATAGTGGATTCATTTTTTACGGTCGATCCTATTTGAAGTGTGTTTGTATTTCGGTCCCAGTCGTTATTATGTAATGTTTTCATCATGAAGGTTTTGTATGTTGGCACACCCGAGGTGAGTTGTGTTGGCCGAGGTGCTCCACATTTCATTCCTTACCACTGTGATAATTTCTTGGTGCGACCTATTTCAAATAATTTTAGCCGACATGGTTGATGGCATCAAGTAGCATAAGAAGAGAAAGGATTGTTGTTGTTTGTGTGGCTTATGTGTTGCTTGTATGTGAAGTGATTGTGAATATATTTTGATAGATGTGTATTTATCATGTGAGCGAAGGAGTGTTGGTTATCTCAGTGGTGGATTCAATCTATTTTCATACTCTATGGTAGTGAGCCTCTTTATATTGGTAGTGAGCCTCTTTGTATTGGCAGTGAGCCACTTTGTATTGGCAGTGATCCTATTCATATTTAAGGGTAGTTAGCCCGACCTACAGTGAAGAAAACCGACAGTGAGCCTTTGTAAAAATTACCTTAACCTGTCTCACCCTAACAGGTGTTTTCATTTCATGATAATTAGCTTCTCTATGGTTTTTCCCACTTTGGGTTTTCCACGTAAATCTTGGTGTTCTCTGTGTCAATGTTCCTATGTTTTCATGTTTACATTTTTTGTGGATTTTTTATGTACTTAACTGATATATCATAATTTATCATTGATGTTTCTTAATAGTTTATCAACAGAGAAAAAGTTTTGTAAAGTGTGTGGGAATAACTGATTCAANTTCCCCCCCCCCCCCCCCCTCATTTATTCAACATGCTCAATAGTTGGTATCAAAGCTTGGCTCCTTGGTGAAGAGATTAACCTCTTGAGGTAATCCCAATGGTGCATAAACTGAACATTCTCATGTTTGATGGACCCGACTACAGTTCATGGAAAGATTATATGAAAGGTTATTTTGTTTCGATTGGTTACAAGACCTAGAAGCATGTGGAGACAAAGCATGTGTTTCCTCATAATGGACTTACCACTCAACATGAAATTGAGTCATATGAGGAGAATGAAAAGGCAAGGTATATTATTACTAGTGTTTTATCAAAGACTAAATTGTCTAAGGTGATTTTTGAATACTGTTTATGAAGTTTGGGAAAAGTTGAAAGAGATCTATGAAGGAAATGATAGGGTTAAGTTATCTAAGAAGATTACAACTAAGAGACACTATGAGAATTTGAGAATGGAATACAATAAAGATATTAAAATATATTTTTAGAGAGTTGAGAATGTTGTGAATAAAGTCAAGAACTAGGGAGGTACTATTACCGATGAGGATTTCATGGAAAATATCTTGATGACATTACCAGACAACTACAATGATAAGATCTCAGCGATCAAGGAGTTGTATGATCCAAAGAAGTTTAGTACAAAAAAACTATTTGGCACCCTGACCACATTTGAGCTAAGGAGGCTTGGGAGAGAAAAGAGTAGATTAGAGACAACTTTCAAGGAAACAAAATTAGATGAATATTTTGACGGTGATGATGGAGAAGAATTTGAAGTGAACTTTGCAAGAAGACTAAAGAAAGGTATCGACAAGTACAAAGGTATGTTACCACTGAAATGTTTTAGATGTGGAAAAATTAGTCATTTGGCTACTAAATGTCCAGAGAAGGGTCCTCAACATAAGTTTAAGAAGTTCAATAAGAAGGCTTATTATGTAAATGAAGATGTCAGTATTTTAGATGATGAGTCAGAAATAGAAGATTGTTTGTTTTATGCTGAAGAAGATAAGAAATAAGAAATTGATATTTCTAACATCTATGTTGAGATTGATGATGATGTTGAAACTGCATTATATGTTATAAGAAGGAAAAATGAATGGTTAATTAATAGTGGTTGTTCTCATCATCTGACTCAAGATAAAAGTAAGTTTATTTCACTTGACAAATATGATGGTGGTTGCATTATATTTGGTGATGATAAGGCTAGTTACATTTTCGGTATAGGATCTATTACTTTCGATGGAAAGAATAACACTGGCAATGTCTATTATGTGAAGGGTTTATATCACAATCTTTTGTGTGTTGGAAATATTTGTGAGAATGGATACGATGTTATTTTCAGGAATGAAGGATGTGAGATTTTAAAGAGATCTAGAGATGTGATTGCAGTTAGAAAAAAGAGAGGATAAATATGTACTAGCTAGAAGGCAGTTTGGAAGGATGTTGTTTTCTATGTCAGACCGGTGATAGTTGGCTTTGGAACCAGAGGATGTGTCACATCAACTTTGATAATCTGGTAAGAATAAATTTATCTTGAGCAATAAGAGACTTGTCTAAATTATGCAACCAAATAATGTGATCTATAAGGGATGTCAAGAAGAAAAATAGAGGAGAGAATCATTCAAATAAAAAGACTATTCATCTACTAGTTTACTGGAGTTAGTGCACACCAATATTTTGCTCCTACCAAAAAAATAAATTTCAAGCTAGAATACCACAACATAATGGTGTAGTGGAAAGGATGATTCGAACAATTTAGGAGGAAACAAGACCAATTTTGAAGGAAGAAAGTTTACCTAAAACCTACTAGAGCATGCTATTATGTACACAATGAAAAAAACAATTATACTGAATGAAATATGGGAAGACATCATATGAGTTATGGCATGGAAGAGCACCTACAGTTAAGTATTTAAAATCTTTAGAATAAAATGTTACATTCAGAAATGTGAAGATAATCTTGGAAAATTTGATAGCAAAGAAGATGAAAGCATATTTTTGGGATACTCTACAAGAAGAAAGGCTTACCGATGTTACAACAAAATACTGAATAAAATTATAGAAAGTGTGAATGTGAAGGTTGATGAAGACTTTTAGAAGGCACCCTAGAGACATTTATTTTGAATCTAATATAGAGGACAAAGGAAAAGACAGTAATAAAGAAGAAGAGGAAACTCAACGGACACCAACATCTACAACTAAGAAACCAAATAATGTATAGAGAAATCATTCTGAGAATCAGATTATTGGTGATAAGAATAGAGGTGTTGTTACCAGAAGTAGAGCAACACAAGATAATCCTTTGTTGTGTCTACTTTCATAAATTCAACCTGAATTGGTAAAAGAAGGATGCAATGATTCAAATTGGGTAAATGCAAAAAAGGAAGAGCTTGATTAGATTAAGAAGAATTAGACCTGGGAACTTTTGTTTAGACCAAAAATAATAATTTGATTGGAACTAAATGGGTGTATCGAATGGGTGTACCAAAACAAGTTGGATGAAAATGGTAAGGTAATAAGGAACAAAGCAAGGTTAGTATGCAAGGGCTACACTCAGATTGAAGGAATTAACTTTGAGGAGAGTTATGCTCTTGTTTCTCAGATGAAGGAAATTTGAATATTCATGGCTTTTGCAACTCATAAGGATTTGAAATTTTATTACATGGATGTGAAGTCGACATATTTGAATGGAGAGTTGAAGGAAGAGATTTACATTGAGCAACCGGAAGGTTTCAGATAAGAAGAAGAACCAGAAGCAATATGAATATTGAAGAAGGCACTGTATGGCCTGAAGCAGACACTAAGAGCTTGGTATAGTAGACTAGATAGATATTTGATTGGACAAAAGGTTTAGAAAGGTTCTGCCGACAATAATTTGTATTACAAGAAAGATTTAGATCAGATCATGATTATTGTTGTGTATGTTGACGATATTGTTTATAGAGGCAAGGATGAATTGTGCAAGAGATTTGCAAAGGAAATGTATAAATAATTTGAGATGTCTATGATAGAGGATATTAATTTATTTCTTGGATTGCAGGTTAATCAAAGAAGTAAAGCCATTTTTATTTCTTATTCCAACTATGTCAAGGAATTGTTGAAGAAGTTTGAGTTAGAGAATTACAAACCGGTTTCTACTCCAATTGTTATTGGATTTAAGTAAAATAAGGAAGATGAGAAATTGAAATCAGATACAATTACAAATCAATGATTGGTGGATTATTGTTCCTGACTGCTACTAGAACAGATATTATGGATGCAGTATGTTTGGCAGCCATATTTCAGCAAGAACCAAAATAGTCACATGTTATGGTGGCGAAAAAGAATTTTTAGATTTTTGAAAGGAACATAAGAGTTTGGTTTGTAGTATCCAAAAGGTCCATATTTCACACTTATAGTTTATAATGATGTAGAATAGGTGGGATGTTTATATAACTGAAGGGGTACCAATGGGGGAGCTTACTTTCTTGGCTCTTAGTAAGTTGATTGGTCAAGTAAGAAGCAAGATTGTGTAACTTTATCAACTACTGAATAAGAATATATTGTAGAATCCTCATGTTGTACTTAGGTATTATGGATAAAATAGACTTTAAAGTATATAGGTGTTACTTTTGAAGAGCCAATTTTGATCATGTGTAATGATACTAGTGGTATAAGTATATCCAAGAATCCAATACAACATTGTAGAACAAAGCATATATCTATCAGATATCATTTTATCAGAGAGAAGGTGTTGGATGGTGAGGTGAAGCTTGAGTACGTTTCCATGAAGGATAAGATAGTAGGTATATTCACAAAACCTTTGTGGAAGGATACTTTTGAGAATCTAAGGTAGAAGTTGGACATTCTACCCCTTCCTAGTGTTCACTAAATATGTTGGAATAATGGAATGGTGTGTACTAAGAGGGGAGGGGTGAATCAATACACTTAAATTTTTTATCAATTAACCCTTAATCCTTTGGTAATCAATTCCTTGCATTAATGACCATAGATACTTTTCTATCTTATGCATGTAATATCAAAACATAAACTTAATTGCATGTAAACATTCATAGAAACATTCTGTAAAGAAGAAATTCATGATGTCCGTATTGATCTCCTAGATAGTATTTTCAAACTAGATGTTCATATGTAGAAGAGACCAATGTCATAATTCAATCCTTTACATTTAATTTGTATTGAAAGTGTTTATATAGAGATCTCAATATAAACCTCCTAGGGCAATGCAAGGGACCCAAATTCAAATTTCACCTTGAATTATGGTCCAATTACAATTAAAAACCAAGGATGGGATGTATTAATCTGACTATCAGGGAAAACCCTTCCGCATCTGGACCCAGGGACCTATTTTAAGTTTTAGAACACCGATAGGCTCCAAATTTGATAGCGGGGACCATCACCTTACAATGGTCAAGGTCAACCTTGACCTTGACCTAGATCAAGGAAGACCTCAACCTTGACCTAGGACAAGGTTGACCTCAACCTTGACCTAGGTTAGGGTTGACCTCAACCCTGAACTAAGGTTTCAGGCTGGTCACCTTGGGAAATCTGTAGGATTCCTAGGTCAACTGGGGACCCAGGAAGGTGAGCAAACATATCAGGATGTTAGATAGAGGCACAGAGGCCAAAGAGTAAGTGTGAAGAATATTTAGGAGAGCCAATACATAGGTTCTACCCAAAAATATGGAATCATAGAAAGGGAGATTAAGGAGGTCCTGCAAGACACTAACCCTAATTTCACCTAGAAATGCAGAATCAAGTGTATGCGCATCCTAAATGAAAATCTAATATGAGAATGTACTAAACGGGAGTGCTAAACCTACCAAAATGGAAGTGCCTCCATTTTAAGATGATACATTTAGCCCCCACTTTATCTTAGGTATGACACTACATGAATATGCAAGCTAAAGTAAGAAAACATTGTAAAGTAAAAAGGATATAGCCAAGTCCTCAATGTGGAGATTCTGCAAGAAACCATTAGTATCTGTAACCTAAAACACAAGGTTAATGAAAATCCAAAGAGAACCTAAGCCTTGCTAAGATTTGATAAATGCATAGAGCCCCTTATGCCCCCTTGTTTTGTCTTACTAATTCTGAAAGGTGAAACAGGGTGATAAAGTTAGATCTATACATTGGATATGAAATTTGTTGAAAAATTCCTTTCCTAAACTATTTATAAAGATTAAAAATCTTCCTAAACCTATTTAGGAGGTTAGGTATCTGAATCACGATTCCAACGCCACTGGAAATGGAGCTACCAAACTCAAGTTATGATGAAAAGAGTGAATGCCTATCTAAATGCATGTAAGAGGAAATTCAAATTTGACCTAAGTAAATTCAAATGAAACCCTAAGGAAACCCTAATAAAACCCTAATTTGAAGCTATAAATAAGATGAAGATCACTTACCTTCTCATTCTTACCATTTGTAGAGCTTGGAATTGAGGATAAAGATGCCAAAGAGAGAGGAACTTTGAGCGAGTTGTGTGGAGGTCCTGAGAGAGTGTCTGGCCAGTCGACAGCCACTACCTGAGGTAGGTGCCTTGTTTTGATGTTTTGATTGATAAATTCCTATTTTTATAGGGAAGGTCAACCCTGACCTAGTTATGTTGACCTTGATTTTGGTAGGTAAACCATAATTGGGAAGGTCCAGTCCTTTCTGGGGATAATGTTGACCCTAACCCAATAAGGTTGACCCTGACCCAGAAAGGTTGACCTTGGCCCAAAAAGGTCGACCCTGACCCAAAAAGGTCAACCTTGACTAGGTCAAGTGAGAATTCTAGTTACTTGATGATAGATGACTGATACAATGTTTGTTTGTGCTATAGGATTTGGTCCGTCTCCGAGAGCATCCCTCTGGTGGGGTTCTATTAGCTGTTAAAGAGAACCTGTCTAAGCTACAATATGAGGATATACAATTACTGAAATATGTGGGATTGTACTAGGTAGCAATCCTACCATAGATGAGGTTCCATCGATCCATGATATCGGCCATGATAGAGAGATGGGACGAGGACACTTGTTCCTTTCATCCTCCATCAAAAGAGATCATGATCACATTGGAGGATGTGTACTGGATCCTATGACTTATGGTCTGAGGTGATCCTGTTAGACCGAGAGTACAGTGGGGTCCTCCTAAGGTATTTGCAGATGGAGAGTATTATTTGGGATAGGTACCGCAGATGAGGACCCGATTAATTCAGATCACCTTATCATCCATACTAGCAGGTCTGACACCTTTGGTATGGAAAGTAATGCTATGTATACTCTCGTTGGTTGTGATACCCAACACGAAGGGTACAATTTTCTTAGCACCATTTACCGATATCGTGCATAGGATGGAGGGTGACAAAGTTGTTTTCTCATGGAGGTGCAACATGTTAGCCCATCTTTACCATGAGTTGAGTCATCTAGTGAGATTTCAACGGGAGAGTCTTACGGTATGCACTTTGTTATAGGTTTGGATGTTTGAGAGTTATGCATGTACTCGATCACATGGTGTTCTAGTGATAGTAGATGTGAGCACACTAAGAGCCTTTGCTTATCCACTAGGAGATGTCTGGCAGTACGGGGATATCCTCTTTTGGAGGGTACACTTTGATCGTATACCAGGGGTGGATGTGATATGGAGACCATACTATCGGATGACAGGATGGCTAGATACTTGACACCAGTTGAGACACTCCCAGCAACGCAAAATACTAGAGGGTCCAACTAGTCATGCAGTGATGCTATATTATTATGATAGAGTTATGAGGTAGTTTGGTTTGACACAGGGAGTCCCTCAGATAGTACCTCAGTATGGGTATCCGGCAAGATATTACTAGAGACCCAGCGCCATACCTAGACCTACAGTAGTAGATATTGTTCATAGCGATACAGATGAGACAGAAGATATATAGGTGGACCCTACCATATCTCATCCAGGGGTGAGCAGAGAGTATATCAGATACTGGAGTCTATAAGGGACCTATCCTATCTTCCCTGATGACTACCCTATAGGTGATCCAGGTATTTCAGAGAGGATGCACCGAGGTGGTGATATTCTAGAGGAGGAGGAGGAGGATCATAGAGATGAGGAGGAGACCTTTCCTGAGGTAGATCCCATGGAGGAGGAGAGAGAAGAGGAGAGAGCACATGAGGGAGCACATGAGAGAGCATATGAGAGAGCGGAGGATATGCCCCCAGGTGGTAGTACTGGTGCGGATGATCAGGTGACCCATGTTGTTCCATTGAGATCATGCTGACCTCCCTGCACACATAGAGAGACACCACCACCTATACCTAGACACAACGAGCGAGGAGAGGGTATTCACTCCATGACCCCACCATCTAGATCTTTTGACGATACCTAGGAGGGAGATCTAGGTATGATTTATGTAATTGATAAAAATATTTGAAGTAAAAGTTTTGTTAAAAGAAGTACTAAAAGATAGATATGTTTGAATTTTGTAGCTAGCGTAGCAGAGTGGAGGAGCTCTGTATTTGAGGTTTTGAAGGATACCTTTTTATCCTACTGACTACCAGCTAGTGAGTGAGAGTCCCTTATTGGACAGAGAGATCTCAGCTGACATGCCGATATTTTTGCATGCGTCCACCGAGAGTTGAGGTTGTGCAAAGAAAGGGAATAGAGATTGATGGCTAACCTATAGAGGGCTCAAGAGTGCAACCATGAGATGATCATATCGAGGAGTCACACATGGACTACCATACTGAGATCTTCTCCATCACACCACAAGGTAGAAAGAGCTGGGAGCCACCGACCCTCAAAGCATAGAGATAGAGATTGATAGCCATGGCATATGTGTCATATATGTACCAAACTCTTGGATATTTATATATGAAAATTTTGCTTGTCCAGTTAGTTATATGATTGATTACTTGTTGTTTTCATCAATACACAAAAACTTAACATAAAGAAAGAAATGAAATTAATGTATGAATGCATTCAAATCATATGACCTACAAAACAGACATAACCATTCTATAGGGAATACAAAAAAGAAAAGTTGATGTATTAGGGATAATAGCGTTTGAGATGCATAATATTACTAGGTTCCTTAAGGGGAACACCATTCATATCAACAATCTTATAAGCACCTGAAGTAAAATCCTCAATAAACACAAAAGGTCCAAGCCAATTAGGGCTAAATTTCCCTAATTCACCAGGTAAAGCATTTACATTCCTTTGATTTTTGTATAAGACTAAATCACCTACTGAAAATGACTTCTCAATTACCTTATGATTGTACTATTTTTGGAGTGATTTATGATAAGCCTTAATATGTTCCAAAGCATTTATCCATTGTTCATCCAACATCTCTAAATCTTGTAATCATTGTTCCCGGAAGGTATCTTTATCAATTATCCCATGGAATGAAACACATAAAGAAGGTATTTCTAATTATAATGGCATAATAGCATCAGTACCATAAACAAGATTATAAGGAGAAGTACCCGTGGCAATGCGGACACTAGTCCTATAAGCCCATAAAGCATAAGTAAGTTGAGTATGCCAATCTTTCGCATGCTTATTGACTGTTTTCCTTAGGATTTGTTCGTTAACTTTGTTTGATGCTTCCACTTGACCATTAGATTCAAGATAGTAGGGAGTAGAAAATCTATGTTGAATATGATATTTCTCCAAGAATTTTGTGACTTCTTTATTTTTAAAGGAAGTACCATTATCTGAAACTATCGTTGAAGGAATACCAAACCGTACTATAATATGATTCAGAATAAAATCACAAATAACATCCATAGTAGTAGATCAGAGAGGAATAGCCTCTACCCACTTTGTAAAGTAATTTGTATCTATGAGAATGAACGTATGTCCTTGAGAGGAAGCTGGTGAAATTTTTCCAATAATATCAAATCCCCAAATGCTAAAATGCCATGAAGTAACTTGATTACAAAGCTCACGAGCAGGAGCATGAATTAAATTACCATGTTACAGACACTGAGGACACTTCTTAACAAATGTAAAAGAATCTTGTTCTATTGTTTGCCAATAATATCCCATTCTAAGAAGTTTATTAACTAAAGATTTCCCACCAAAATGTCCTCCACAAGAACTAGAATGAGCTTCTACTAAAGCTATCGGGACTTCGGTTCTGACAAGACATCTTAATAACAAGCCATTATAAGAATGTTTGTAAAGAGTATTGCCAAAAATGACATATCATGCGACAAGCTTCCTAATACGGTTACGCATGTTCCTTGTTGCTGATTCAGGGAATGTATTGTCTTTCAAAAAATGAAAGATATGCGAATACCATTCATCCAAATGCAAGTTACAATAATCAACATTAACCTTATTATAAATTGTAGGTTGTATAAGAGTATGTATACTAAATTGAAAGTCTTCAGTATTATTCTCCAAACACACCAAGGAAGCTGTGCTTGCCATAGCGTCTACATGTTGATTATCTTTCCTAGGTAAAGTCTGAATCGTATAAGAAGAAAATTGTGAAAGGATATCAAGAGCCAATTCTTTATATTGTGACATTTTATCATTCTTAGTCTGATAACCCCCTTTGATTTGTTCAAAAATCAATTCCAAATCCCCATATATTTCCAAGTTTTTAATATTAAGGGATGAAGCTACCTGTAATCCAGCTATAAGGGCTTCATATTCCACAATATTATTAGTACAAGGAAAGGTCAATTTATATGACATAGGGATTGGTTTCTTTGTAAGAGGGACCAAGATGATGCCTACACCAAAACCTGTCTTACATCTAGAACCATCAAAATATAATTCCCAAACATCTTCTTGTTTAATAGCTAAAGTATTCTCATTGGGGAATTCTATTGAGGCAAAGTTCGTATGAGAACGAGGACAAGGAGCTTCAGCTAGATAATCAGTTAAAGCTTGTCCTTTAATAGACTTTTGAAGAATGAAATTAAGATCAAATTCAGTAAGTAACATCACCCATTTAGCCAAACGACCAGAGAGATCAGTTTTTGAGAAAAGGTGTTTGAGAGGATCAAATTTTACAATTACATTAACCTCGACATTCAATAGATAATGCCTGAGTTTTTGACAAGCATAAACTAAAGCCAAGCATTGTGTTTCTAAATCAGTATATCTTGTTTCATAGTCCAGTAAAGTCTGACTAATGTAGTATACCGGTCTTTCCTTACCTTCACTATCATGTTGAGCTAATAATGCACTCACAACATGGGAAGTGGAAGAGGTATATAGATAGAAGGGTTTATTGAATTGAGAAGGTTGAAAAATAGGAGGATTAGACAGATACTCCTTAAATTTCTCAAAGGATTATTTACATTCCTGGTTCCAAGTAAAAGTGGTATCTTTTCTAAGCAAGGAAGTGAAAGGAACAGTTCTATCAACTAAGTTAGAAAAAAAGCGACGGATAGATTGAATTTTTCCTTGTAAACTATGTAATTGAGAAATATTCTTAGGAGGAGGCATGTTAAAGATAGCATCAATTTTTTCAGTATCCACTTCTATGCCTCGCTTAGAGATTATAAATCCTAATAATTTACCAAAATCTACTCCAAAAGCACATTTCTTAGGATTTAATCTCATATTATAACTCCTAATCCTTTCAAATATTTGTCTTAAAATAAACACATGGTCTTTTCTCTATATAGATTTTTCCAAGATGTCATCTACATAATCTTCTAGAATCTTATGGATGTAATCATGGAAAATCAAGGTCATAGCATGTTGATAGGTTGCTCCCACATTTCTTAACCCAAAAGGCATCATGACCCAACATAATGTTCCCCAAGGTGTTAGAAATGCAGTTTTAAGTTGATCTTCAATAGGAATAAATATTTGATTATAACTTGAAAACCCATCCATAAAAGACAATAAAGCATGACCCGCTACCAAATCCACAATCATATCAATATTGGGTAGGGGAAAATCATCTTTTAAGGATGCTTTATTCAAATCTTGAAAATCAGTGCACATCCTTATCTTATTCTCTCCTTTAGAAACAAACACAATATTAGAAATCCATTTAGAGTAATCAATAGAGCGGATGAACCTAGCACCTAATGACTTTTCAATTTCAGCTTTTACTAGCAACACAATGCCCAGATTCATCTTTCAGATTTTTTGTTTCACAGGTTTAAAATTGGGTTTAAGAACAATATTGTGAGTAACAATCTTAGGATCTATGTCCGACATATATGAATATGTCCAAGCAAATATATATTTATATTTAAGAAAAAGGGAAACTAATTGATCATGTTCATCTTAGTTCAAACATTTTCCCACTTTGATTGTTTTTTCAAAGTCATTCTCATCCATTTGAACTTTTGTAGTCTCAATTATTAATAAATTACTTTGTATGGGAGAATCCATTGGAAAAGGAGAAATATTATGTTCATCACATTCTCCAAAATAGGCTTCATTATTCAAACAATAAGGTTTTCTTCTTTTATGATGAAACGTAGGTAAATCTTGATAAGCTCCTAAAAAATCAGCCAAGGCTTCATCCTAAGGAAAAATATCCAAACTAGGTTTTTGATCCATGTCAAGGAGAAGCGGATTAACCAATTTTAAGTGTCCACCATAGATATGATTAACATTAAGAGGAAAATCCAATGGTTGCTTATAAGGATTGAATCCTAGCCCATAAGTATAATCATAAACTTTATCGTCCAAGGGCACTTGTATACCTTGCTCATATTTTCCACATCCTTTCCCATTGAATCCTGATTTCCTAAGTAAATGATAACTAGATCCATATATATCAGCCATATCAGATTGAGTTAAAGGAGCAGCATATGTCACAATGTCATAGCAATCTGGTTTTATTGTCTCAATTGTTTCTTCAAGGGAAGTAGCAACAAAGTTACTTTTTAATTCCTCAGAAATTGGAGAAGGAATAAAGACTTGCTTTTCAAACCCATTTTGTTCCTTCATGAACTCTAAATCAGAAACTTTGTATTCTCCTATAAAAGAAGGATTAAAATCCAATGTTCGCCAATCATCTTCAGTTAAAGAAGAGGATGGAACTTCAACTTGTTTAACTTTAGGAGGTTTCTAAGGTTCCTTAGTTGGTTGTATGGGTTCAAAGATCTTAGCATATTCTACATTCAAGCAAGGGTTTGGCGCATCATCCGCATGTAATGTATACATCAGATTATTATAATGAACCTAACCTTACAATGTAGAGTAGAAGGAATTGCATGCATAGTATGTAACCAAGGTATTCCTAACAAAAAGTTATAATTGAGAGGTCTAGGCATAACATGAATAGGTGTGTGAAGAAGGACTGGACCAACCTTGATAAGTAGCGTAATAATACCAAAGTTTTCTTTGCAATGTTATCAAATCCACGAATAGGGATATTATTTGGTTGAATGGTCGGAAGATCGGCTTTAATAGCCTTGAGAATATCCATGCTACAAACATTAATCCCAGATCCATTGTCAATTAATGTTCTACGAATGATACTCTAATTAATAGAAACAACAACCATAAGAGCATCATATTGATTCTGCACCTCAACAGAAGGTAAATCATCATCAGTGAACGCAATAGGAGGTACAGAAGGCATAGTATGCATAAACTCCAAGAATGAATTAATGTTCTCTTGATTAGAAGGAAGAGCCAGAAGAGTAGAAAAAGCTTTTTATATTGCCTCATGATATGTAGGAGAAGTTTGAAGCAATTTCCATAAAGAGATCTTGGCTAGAGTAGCGCGTAATTACTCAACTAAGTCATACTCCTTAAAGGAAGAAGGTAACCTAGGTGCTTGAGGAAGCATGGGCTGAAAAGGAGGTAAAGAGGCTAGAACAGTAGGTTGAGGATTATTTCATGTACGATAAGTATGTGAAATAGAATCTATCCTATCAGAGAAATCCAAAGGATCTTTAGGTTTACCCATAATAGTCATTCGTGTTAGAGTAATAGTCTTTTGGGTTATTAATTAAATCATTTTGATCTAATTACTAACTCACCTATTCACTCTAGTTGCTTAAGCCAACCTTAGGGTTTCCCTTTTAGGGTTTCATGATTCCTTTTTAAGGAATCACCTCTTTGTATTTCTAAATGCATTGTATCATATTGTAATACAATTGTTCATAATAGCATATTGTTTTCATGTGCAAATGATGCCTCTGGATTTTTGGCCTCCATATATTTTTCTTGCTTTCTGTTCTTTGCTTCTTCCATGTGACAGGGTTATGCATGCAGGTGTTCTTGGGAGATTAGATTTCTACCTATTTTAACATGGTATCAGAGCCTTCCTGTAGCTATCTGTTCGTGTTTTATTGAAGTGTTTCAGAAATAGGAGGTTCTCTGTAGGACGATATTTTTTGTTTCTTTTTTGCATGCAAAAAAGAAAAAAAATTTGGTGCATTTTGGGCTCAAACGGACATCACCATTGAGCTCAGAGAACCCGAAAACCCCAAAAACCACATAAAACTTGTCCATTTTGGACAAAATGGCTCTAAGGCAAAAAAAATTGGTTTCCAATGTCGTACGGGCACAGAAACTGAGAAATTTAAAAAAAAAAAACCTTTTTTTAAGTTTTTTTGCGTTTTAAATAACGCAGCCAGTGCATTTTTGAATGGTACCACTGGCGCTCCTCCGCCGCCAACCCTACCTCACTCGGCCACACCGGATTTGTTCCACCGCCGCCGGCCCTCCTCCACCGGGCTCCGCCGCTCTGTCGGCCCTCCTCCGCGAAGACAACACCGCCGGCCCACCGCAACCCGGCCCCCCACTGGCCCAGCTCCGCTGGCCCGATACTGCTGCCCAGCTCCACCGCCATGCACGCCACCTTGCGGGCCTATTTTCACTAGCATTAGTCACATCCATGACCGAGGGCTCTGCCCTTCAGCCCCTGTGCACGCCATATGCCCAAGGGCTCAGAGTTTTTCAGCCCCAAGGGCTTTAAAAAAAATTTTGGTGCCCTTTTGACCGTTTGGTTGTGTTTTTGCTCTAACTAGAGAAAACGGAGGTCTTTTTCTGACTTCCTTATATCATCGGAAAGCTCTTTCTGAGCTCTTTCCAATGATGGAGGTTAGGGTTTTGGGTTCTAGTGTTTTGATAGTTTTTTTTTTGTCAAAGTCTGATGTTTGTGTTTGCCTTCCGGGAGCCATATCTTGCTCATCCAGACTCTTTTTTCGGCAAACCAGATATCGTCAGAAAGCTGGTTCAGTGAGTTTTTTAGTGGTAGAGGTCTTTTATTTAAATTTTACTCCAGGTTTTTTCTCCTTTGAGTTTTTCACTTTCACACTCTATCAGATTACTTGGGTTCTACAGGTCCTGGGATCTCTTCTTCTGTTCTTCTGAGCATTGTATGCTTCTCTTCTGTAGCATTCTCTTTTCTGTAAATGCACTAAGATAAAGTGCCTGC
The DNA here is from genome assembly GCA_018584345.1 of Thuja plicata. NCBI lineage: Eukaryota > Viridiplantae > Streptophyta > Pinopsida > Cupressales > Cupressaceae > Thuja > Thuja plicata. The sequence continues at coordinate 3,324,550 of MU227884.1, forward strand.
TTTTGCATATCTGGGATTTCGATCACCTTGTGTTTGTTTGTACTCGCACTCAATTATAAAGTGCCATGGGGGGTTATGATATTTTTCCTTATGTGCTCATCCACTTTTGTCAAGTGAGTGTACCTTCCACGACATTAGCCCATGCTGTGTGTCCATGACATCACCCTTTATCCTGTGCTTGTACTTCTGTTGCACTGTTGATGTTCCTACTTCTTCTTCTTGCAGCTATTTTTGGCATTGCTTTTTAGTGTTCCTGTCACCCCTCTCCCTGTTCAGCATTATGGGGGGTTCACCTGTTGGTTCTATTGCTTCCTTGGTTCGGTTGAGTGATCTACGTATTCAATTTTTGTTCCTATGTACTAGGCGTATGTAGTGGCTAGGAACCTATGCATTTTAGTGAGATGGATCATCTACTATATAGACACTCATTCATTCCTTCTTTTGGATGTCACCTCTTCGATTGATTAGCTCTTTAGACTTTGTCTTCTCTACCTGGTCATGCACTATTTCAGTGGGGGTTCTAGCAGTTTCTTCTGACAGTGTTTGCAGCTTCATGCTTCGAAGATGCTATACATGTTCTTTCTTGTTCCTTTCTTTGGGACTTTCCCTAGATTGGAGGCTTTGTTTCCTTCATCTAGTTTATCTCTTTTTGGGGTAGATTTTTTCCCACTGGGTTTTCCCTATTTCCCCGCTTTACATAGATTTCTTGTATTGGGTACCTGATTAGGCCTTTTTTGCCGGGACCCTTCTTTCCTACTTTCTGATGTAGTCTCCTAGGTTTTGCTTCTCCCTAAGCTTATCTTAAGGGGGGGTGTTAGAGTAATAGTCTTTTGGGTTATTAATTAAATCATTTTGATCTAATTACTAACTCACCTATTCACTCTAGTTGCTTAAGCCAACCTTAGGGTTTCCCTTTTAGGGTTTCATGATTCCTTTTTAAGGAATCACCTCTTTGTATTTCTAAATACATTGTAACAGATTGTAATACAATTGTTCATAATAGCATATTGTTTTCATGTGCAGATGATGCCTCTAGATTTTTTGCCTCCATAGATTTTTCTTTCTTTCTGTTCTTTCCTTCTTCCATGTGACAGGGTTATGCATGCAGGTGTTCTTGGGAGATTAGGTTTCTACCTATTCTAACAATTTGAGGACATCCATTTACCGTCATCAAAGGTTTAGGGAATAACATTCTAGGTGTCTCAATGTTGCAAATAGAGGACTATGAAGGTAACCATGCACACATCATATGTTAAAGGTCAATTGGAGAAGTTGTGGAGGAGGATGAAATAGGAATAGGATCCATGGAGATTGCATTCAAACCATTTTCATTCTCACTTCCATGTACATCATTAAGGGATCTATTTTCTTATACAATAAAATATTCATCAAGGTATTCAAAACAAAATTCATACATATTGAACACACAATAAAATAACAAGCATGTAAATTTTTTTGTGTTTTTTAAGAAATTTTATATATTTTTATGTATTTTTGGAATATAAATGCAAGAGCATAAAAGAAAACCTACTTCTATATACATGAAATATCTTAATATGAAATGTAAATCTAACACCAAAGAGAAAGAGTTGTCTATCGCGGGTTCACAAAAATGCAAAGAAGAAAATGATGATGTCTGTATTGGTCTCCTAGATAGTATTTGCAAACTAGATGTTCATATGTAGAAGAGACCAATGCCATAATTTAATTCTTTACATTTAATTTGTATTGAAAGTTTTTGAAGATTGTATTGAAATTGGGAACAAAGATTAATGGAGTAAATTACCAACCTTACATCATAGAAAATCTAAAAATGTCAGTTTTTGGAGCTTGTGTTGAGTTTCTGGAAAATCTAAAAATGTTGTTTTTTGAAACCTGTGTTGAGTTTCTTGAAAATTTGAGACCGGATCTAGAATGAAAACGCAGAGATGAACAAAACCCAGAAATATTTTTCCATTCTGAGATAGTTCTGATTTGCACCCTAGAGTCAATGGCACCATTTGCCAGAATTTCCAATTGTGCCCTAGGTCACAAATGACCTAAAAAGTCTCAGATCAAAATTCTATTTTTGGATCTCAAAAGTTTCCTGAAAAGGGTATCCGGATCTGTACTCTGTTTCACTATTCCCAAACCTGTAACTCCCAAAACAACACCTGCAAATATCTAAAAAAGAGGGGGTTTTGGGGTGGCTATATAGGTTTTTTCCTTAGTCAAACCCCCATTTTGGTGATCTCCACCTCCACAAATAGCCGAATATAGTAGAATGTATGTGTGTGTGTTGCTTTTGGAAAAAGCTTTGAATGTGTAATGTCAAGATCTAATCATCTAGATTAACAACCCTAACATGAATTGAAAATGAGAACGCAATGCATATATTTGAATGTGATAAAGAAAGCATACCAAGCCCCCAAGGACAAAGTACTCATATCAAACTCACAATCCATAATTGCTACCCCATGATAATGTTCTTTGAATGCTTGAAGGTTGAAGATGGTGGATCCAAGAAGAAGGAAAGAAGGTATATGTCTCTCTTGCTCCAAAGAAGATCCACAATGGCTTGTCTACAAAGTTCTTGAAAATGTATTAATGCATCATCATGTATTTTTCTTCTATATAATCCTCTTTCTTTCTTGCTTCATCATCATGTTAAAATCATAATTGCATCATATCCTCTTACGATTCTTTTTCATGTCCAAATGAAGGCAAAAGAGAGTGTTTATATAGAGATCTCAATATAGACCTCCTAGGGAAATGCAAGGGAACCAAATTCAAATTTCACCTTGAATTATGGTCCAATTATAATCAAAAACCAAGGAGGGGATGTATTAATACAAATATCATGGAAAACACTTCTGCACCCAAACCCGGGGACCTATTTTAAGTTTCAGAACCCCGATAGGCTCCAAATTTGAAAGCGAAGACCATCACCTGACAGGGGTCAAGGTTGACCTCGACCTTGACCTAGGTCAAGGATGACCTCAACCTTGACCTAGGTCATGGTTGACCTTGGCCCTGACCTAGGTCAGGGTCAACCTCAACCCTGAACTGAGGTTTAAGGTTGGTCACCTTGGGAAATCTATAAGGTTCCTAGGTCAACTGGGGACCCAAGAAGGTGAGAAAACATATCAGGATGTTAGATAGAGGCACAAAGGCCAAAGAGTAAGTGTGATGAAGATTTAGGACAGCATATACATAGGTTCTACCCAAAAATATGGAATCATAGAAAGGGAGATTAAGGAGGTCTTGCAGGACAATAACCCTAATTTTACCTAGAAATGCATAATCAAGTGCATGTGCATCCTAAATGAAAATCTAATATGAAAATGTACTAAATGAGGGTGCTAAACCTACCAAAATGGAAGTGCTTCCATTTTAAGATGATACACATTCATGAAATGTAAGTACACATGACACAACAATTGGTAATGCAAAAAATCCCTGTTAGAAGGTAAAAACTGTGGTGGGGATGAAACTCACAAAGCTTCACTATCTATGGAATGGAAGGTGCAGGTTAAGGCTACAAGTTTGATCACTTCTGATGATCTTACCATGTTAGGAGTAACATTTTAGACTGGTTAAGTCTACTCACTTAAGAGATTTAGCAACATTGTTTAGTGTGCATTGGGTTAAGAGATTTACATAAGGATTGTTAAATCCACCTTCTTAAAGGATTTCTTCTATTTGCTACACTTGTTAGAATGTAGTCAAAAATACTTATTGACCTGATTATATGCAATCTTGAATTGCTGAGTATAGATCCTTTAAGCTCATAATGTATGTGTATCACCTATAGTGATTGATTAATACCTCTATTCTGCTCGGTAGCCTTGAATCTTGTTCTTCATAACTGATTTCATCTTTTGTTTTCCTTCTACATAAAACTCTCTATCTGATCCATAGATATCTTTTGCAGCTACAATCCTCAATGTCTGATTTATTTTTACATCTATTTATATAATATATTGACCTATCTAGGTTTCATGCTTTACAATGATAACTCCATGATCAAAGGTTTACAACTTGACCTTGATCTCCTAGTTTGCATGGTTTCAATCAGTTAGACTGATTAAAACAATTACATGTTCTTTACTTGTCCCTCAAGAAATGGTTTTAAAGATAATCTTTCAAGATAAATAAAAAACTCATTTCTTGGAATTAAAGTTGTCTCTTGGTAGACTGGTGCTCTGGTTTCTCTATAGTCTTTCCTCAGTGATGTCCTTGTAGACATTCTGCTTCTCAGGTTTCTCTATAGACTGTCTGTTGATTTATACTGTAGACTATGTTGTCGGTCTACACTGCGACCATTCTGTCGGTGAAGACTAGTTTTAGTGACCTCTGTGAACTATTGTGTCGAGTTGCACTGTAAACCTGTCTTTCGGTGATCATGTTACCAATGGTTCAAAAATTATTTCCTTTGTATACTAATGACAAAATATTATCATCAATCTTCCCCTTTGACATTAGTATCAAAAACTAATATGTGCAAAACTAAAATGTTTAGTATATACACCATGTGTTTATCTTGTCAATATGACTCCCCCTATGTGCTTGCCTTAGTATAGTATATGTACATGTATCTTCCTTTACACATATATACATATAATTCCCCTTTTATTATTCCCCCTTTCACCTTATCATTTCCCCTTTCATCATATCATTTCCCCCTTTTTTTGAAAATAATGACAAAGGGCTTATTCTTACCATTTGTCAAAAATGTGTGAATGGGATTTATTTATGTCTTCCATTATCTTCTCCCATTTCTCTTTGAGGTGCTCAAGGGTCATGAAATCCAAGGTGATTCTGGCATGCATATCATATATTCTCTCTGTAACAGACATCTCTAGGGTGGCAATCAATGTTCTTGCCGAAGTCATATGTTGAACTGCAGTAGTGTGAGATTTGGTAGTAGTAGAGCTTGGAGCTTGGTTACCTCATCTCTGATTTTGGATTATGCCTCTTGAATATCTAGTCTACACCATTTAGATTTTACTATTTTTTCATAATGCAACTTGAATGCATTGTCATTGGTTGTAAGACCTTGTGCACTTTCCTTAAGATCTTCGTCAATTTTGGCCAACTTGTCACTATGCTTGGTAGTGAAAGTTTCTAATGTGCACAACTTTTGAATTATGTTTACTACTTCTGATATTATCATGTAAGATATAAAATTTAAGTCAACAAAATGTAAGATAAGAAATAGAGATGATGGCCTAATTTAAGATAAGATGGATGTTGTTACAAATTATAATGTTTATTGAAATGTGAGGGATAAATAAGATGTTCCTTTTATCCTTGGGTACACAAAGGAAGGATCCAAATTGATTAACCCCAAAGGAAGGATCAATGCATAACTGAATCAATCGTTCAGAAATAAGAATAAAGAATAAGATCTTAAATTATGTTTTATAGAAAAAAAAATTGTGATAACTTTAATTGAAATGAATAGGAGAAAAGTACTAACCTTGAAATGTTACAAATCTGAAGAATTCTTTTTTCAGGGGCCAACACTCAATTTTTGGAAAATCTGCAACTAGATCTGGAACAGAAATGCAGAGATGAACAAAACCCAAAAATATTTTTTTGATCTGACATAGTTCTGATTTTGACCCTCAAGTCAATGTCACCATTGACCCAGAATTTATGATTCTAACCCAGGGAAGAATCAACCTAAAAATTCTCCGACGGAAAATTTGTTTTTGGATCCCGATAGTTTTTCGAAAAGGGTATCAAAATCTACACTTTGATCCGCTATTCTGAACCTATATCTGCAAGAAAAAGGGTTTGTTTGTTGGGGGAAGGGGTTTGCCTTAGTCAAACCCTGATTTAGGAATTAACCTTGAAATCAATAATTGAAATAAAGAATGCTAGCAAGTAGTAGAAGTAAATCTAATAATGAATCTATGATATTCAATAGATATGCAATTGTATTTTGAATGTAAACAAGTATGTAAATATGAAATCTTGGGCTCAATATTAGAAACCATAAACCTCCATGATTTTATGCTTGGAATCCACCTTGAAGGGAGAATAAATGAATCTTGAGGATGCACAAAGGATCTTGAAGGAATATCACACCACCATGAGGGATAGATCTAGGGCTTGAATGATTAATCTTGAATTCTTGAACCAATCCCTTCAAAGGCTTGAAAGCTTCAATCCTTGATCTTCAATGGAAAACTTGAATGCTTGAGAGGAAGAATTGAACACTTTGAAAGCTTGAAAACATGTAGAACAATGGATGCTTGAACTTTTTTCTTGATAATGGTTATGCACTTAGTGAGTCTTAGCTTGGCTTCTTCTTGCTTTGAGAGACTTAGAGAAAATGAGAAGAGAAAACTTTCTTATATATGAAACTAGGGCACAATCTTCTAGAGAGGCCTACATAGGAGAATTAAATTCCAATTAGACCTATACCCCTAGAAATGGACCTATATTAAATATAATTTAAGAATTGTCACTTCGAAACCCAAAACAGCTAACTCGAAAGTGAGAAATGAACTTTTAATGACCTCCAGCAGCCAACAAACTTTCAAACTAGAAAGGGGGAAACAGTTCAAAGTCAAGGTCATCCTTGACCTAGTTCAAGGTCGAGGTCAACCTTGGCCTAGGTCAAGTTCGAGGTCAACCTTGACACAGGGAGTTAGAACCCTTGGAAAATATGCCAGATGGGATGGATGGTTCCCGGAGAGGCCCAATCAAGGTCCTAGACAGGTAGAGAAGTAGGAGAAGATACAAAAATGAGGGGAAAATATGATGATGTCAAAAAAACCCCCTAAGGAAGACTAAACTTTCTTAACATGGAAGTGCTTCCATTTTAAGACGATACATTAATCCCCCACTTTAGTGGGAGTATGGAAATCAAACAGACTTGCGTTAAAGTTAGAAGAAAGACTTTGGTGGATTGCAATAAGGTAGTACATCACTTAGTCAAGGACATGAGCCCCCAGACCAAGGATTCTAACTCAACATACATGCATAAACATATGAAAGTAAAGAGAAATAAATCATAGAAAACATACATTACTACATAACCAAGACAAGAGAAACACTATAGATAACATAGCTTCATGATCTAATCCTACTAGCATGAAAGCGAAAGAGAGAAAAGAGATATTGATTACCTCGCCTAGTAAGATGCCCACCTTACCATGAATCACCAAGGAGGGAGATCCCAACAAGTTCACCCATAAACTGTGCTTTGTAATTGTAATGTGTCATCTGACGGCTTTTGGGATATCCATAGATCCACATTCTTGTATCACTATGAAATATAAAATGCATTTCTTTTAAGGATTTAGAAACTTGTGTGCATTTCCTTCAAAGGATTTAGCATATTGTAAAATGTGTATCTCTTCAGGATTTAGCAACTTATGTTTGTTACCTTCCAAGGATTTAGCAAAAAAATAAAAATAAAAATAAATAAATGCATGTCTCTTCAGGATTTGGCAATTTGTGTGCGTTACCTTTTGAGGATTTAGCAACTTATGTGCATTACCTTTCGAGGATTTATCAAAAAAAAAAATGTGTGTCTCTTCAAGATTTAGCAACTTATATGTGTTACCTTCCAAGGATTTAGCATATTGTAAAATGTAAAATATAGTATAAGGGAGACCCTATATATATGCCCCCTCCTTATCATGACTAACCACTAGGTAGGATAAGGAAGAGAAAGAGGATACCTACTTCACAAGGTAAGGAGATATCCAGCTTAACAACAATATACACTATATCCTTAGCAAAGAGTATTGACCATTACCTCTAAGAGAATAGATAATCATGAAATGGATATGTCACATATGGAAAAAGGATCCTCAAAGAGGAAGAGATCTTATCATCAAGACCCCCAATGTAGAGGAGTGCTTAGGATAAATTTTCATCTTCTAAAGAAAAGAGGGACCAAAGATTCAATCATCAAGCCCCCTGCGATCAAGAGGAAGAGGAATCTCAGAATGAAGTAATAAAACTCTGACACAAAGCAAAGGCAAGAGTTTATAAACAACATAATTTTCAAAATAAAGAAGAGGTGATGACCTAGGACAATCACCTCTCATATAAGAGGGTATCCATAGCCCAAAACATAAATCTTTATAAGGAAATAATGTTGTAGAATAAACAAATACCACTATGCTAAGGAAAGTAGATTCTTAGATAGAGGAAAAAGGAGAATACCTTGCCCCCCAGGGATGAAATCAAGGGATATACCAAATTATATCAAGAGATGTTATAGAAAAGAGATATCTTTACAAAACAAATGTCCTAGAAAAGATATCATGAATGATTATGCGCGAAGTATGTACCATAATAGAAAATTATTATAAGGATGGAATATAGAAAGAATAACCGATTAAACTCAAAAAAAATACATGCTAAGAGCATAATGGATCCTAGAAGATTGGAAGGAAATACCTCTTGACCCCTAGTTAAGAGACAAGAGGATAAAAATGATCTAATTTATAGAAGAATGAGGGGAAATCCCTATATCAAAATTATGAAGAAATTGTAATACTGCACGGGAATGAGATATAATTCCTAAAGAAGCTCTTTCTGTAACATATAGTTTTAAATGCACAAAATCAGCAAGTAAATCTGTATTACTATGATGAAAAGGACATTTATATTTAGAGAGAGAATTTTTTGGCATATGTTTGAAGATTTATTTCTTAGAATTCATTAACTGGACATACACTTTCTTAGCCACATCTTGAGGAGTATCAAGGTGATCTAAGGAAGGTGTTGGAAGAATAACATGAAGAGGAGGATGATAGTTAAGATCGACCACCTTGAATTGAGAAGGCGGGAATCCTATACCATGCATATCTTGTTTAGGGGATGAATGACTTAGGTTTTTAATGCCATGTTCATTAACACCAAGCCCTAAACCTTTATAGCCTTTTTTATCCACCATAGTGTATCCGGTAGTGTACATATCTTGCAAAGCTTCTACAGGAATTGATTGATTATGGTGTTCATGATAAAATGTTGTGTATGGTGGAATGATGGATTTAGAAGAAGTTTCTTTATTTTTCCCTTTCATATCATCATGGATCGGACAAGAAGGGGAAGGTAAATGAAAGAATTCTTGAACATCAGTATCATGAACCCTTGCTTGAGCCCCATCATAAGTGTGGGAAGAACTAGGGATAGAAGATGGAGAAATAGAAATAGGAATATTAGGAATTGGATTAGGATTAGGAGGATTAGGAACTAGATTAGGAATGATAAGATTAGGATTAGGAAGATTAGTAAATGGGGTATCATCTACCCAATTCTTCACATAATCCAAAATAGCAATAAGTCCACTACACAAATCCTTGATGAAAGTTTTGAAAGTGGTAAGATTGGTATTAGTTAATCTCATAATAGCATGAGCAAGTGAAGCATGAAGAGTAACAAACAGGATGAAAAGGATGATACTTTCATAAACATCATAAGTACTATAAATAGATGCTAATAGAAGAATAATAAGGAAAATAACCATACACCAAAGCATCTTAAAGATTCTCATAGTGAATGAAATGCAAGAAATGTTTTTATATTTTTATGAGTATGTAGATTTTTTTTATTGTTTTAAAATGCAGGATCATAAAATAAAACTAATTTAGTATGCATGCAAGATCTAGTTTCTAAGGAAATGACACCAAAAAGAAACAGTTTTCTATCGCGGGTTCACCAAAATGTAAGATATAAAATGTAAGTCACCAAAATTTAAGATAAGAAATAGATATGATGACCTAATGTAAGATAAGATGGATGTTGTTACATTTGAAATTATAATATTTATTGAAATGTGAGGGATAAATAAGATGTTCCTGTTATCCTTAGGTACACAAAGGAAGGATCCAAATTGATTAACCCCAAAGGAAGGATCAATGCATAAATGAATCAATCGTTTGGAAATAAGAATAAAGAAGAAGATCTTAAATTTCATTTTTTAGAAAATAATGTGTGATAAATTTAATTGAAATGAATAGGAGAAAAGTACTAACCTTAAAATGATACAGATCTAAAGAATGCTATCTTCGGGGGTCTACGCTAATTTTCTGGAAAATTTGCAACTGAATCTAGAATAGAAACACAGAGACGAACAAAACCCAGAAATCTTTTTCCAATATAACACAGTTCTGATTTTGACCCTCAAGTTAATGTCACCATTGACCTAGAATTTATGATTCCGACCTAGGGCAGAATTGACCTAAAAAGTCTCTAATAGAAAATCTATTTTTGGATCTCAATAGTTTTCTAAAAAGGGTATCCAAATATGCACCCTGATCCACTATTCTGAACCTGTATCAGCAATAAAAATGGTTTGTTTGTTGAGGGGAGGGGTTTGCCTTAGTCAAACCCCAATTTAGGAATTAACTTTGAAATCAATAATTGAAATAAAGAATTCTAGAAAGTAGTATAATTAAATCTAATAATGAAGCTATGATATTCAATAGATATGCAATTGTATTTCGAATGTAAACAAGTATGTAAATATGAAATCTTGGGCTCAATATTAGAAATCATAAACCTCCATGATAGTATGCTTGAAATCCACCTTGAAGGGAGAATTAATGAATCTTGAGGATGCACAATGTTGGCAAGTGATCAAATTGGGAAATTTGATACACTTTTTGGTTGTCATTTATGGCAACACGTCTAGGTTTAAGATCGATTGTTTTGAAGTTAAGTTTTGTTATGTCCAAAATCGACTAAGTACAGAAATAGAGGTACAGTATTGTTTTGGGTATCGAAGATAGAGATCGATGAATTAAGGCATGCGAGCTTAGTGGAAGATATTATGGAGTATTTCCGGCATACACCTAAGATCGATTTGGTTTTGGATAACTGTACGGAGAGTTATGAGGATTTGAAGACTCACAGATAGCAGAGAACAATGATACAGAGTAGTTGGACAGCAGCGAAGAATAAAGGAGCAAGACTTGGACCCCAGGAAATCGAAGTTGTATTTTTGTTTTTGATAGTCTATGCTTTTACTTTGCAAGAGCGCCGACTATACATTTAATGTTTACTATATTAATTATATTATGTAATGAAGGCTAACTTGACAATGCTTGTAATATTCTTATTGGGAGCCGACTTTGTAAAGTTAAAAGATATATATGTAAGATATTTTTGTAAAGATTGGGAGTTGTGCAGAAGTGGAGGATATGCAGAGCAAACATGCAAATGGAAGAGCAGAGAATGGCAGAGCTATAAAGGAACTATCAAAGCATTTGTGATACTTGTTTTTGTTCATCACTGAGAACCTTTTGTAACAGAATTACATTGTAAGAGTTGTAAGCTCATTGGCCCCTAATAGGGTGTTGTGAACCTTTAACAGGGTTGTTATTCCTCTAACAGGGAAATGTACTATGTAATATTTAGCTCCTAATAGGGCTAGGTCTCCTTATAGGGACATTATACTTTAGTGCATGCTTGTGGGTATCATCCCCACTGAGGTTTTCCCTTGGCCAGGGTTTCCTCATAAACAAATCATGGTGTTATGAGTTTTGTGTTATTTTTTCATATTCTTTCCTTTACTGCAATTGTATGGTTAATGTTCAAGTGGTTGAAGAATTTAATTAAATTTTATAATACTGATTCACCCCCCCTCTCAGTATTATCCAATCCTAACAATTGGTATCAGAGCTTTTGGCCCTTGGAGAGAAATCCTAACAACGTGAGGGAGATCAGAATGGATTTAAATGGTTTGTAGGAGAACTTTGAAGCTGCACTTGAAGACCTTGATAATGCTAAAGCAAAAAATGGAGAATTGAAGTTCAACATCCAAAGAGCTGAGAAATTCATAAAGAAGCTGAAAGAACAACTTGAACTTTCCAAAAGTCAGAGAGAAGATCTTGTGGTTTAGATAAAAGAAGATTCAGATGAGGACAATTCAAATCAGGTAAAGCAACTGAAAGAAGAGATTGAGACTCTGAAGCTTGAGAACAAGAATATGGCTAAATAAATGCAGATACAGGAGGATGCTAAGAAGAAAGCTGAAGAAACCTTGAACAATGCATTGAATCAAATGAAAGATGAAGCTGACAACTACAAGAACAAATACTTCGAACTGGAGAAATACAATCAGATTGTGAAAGGTGAACTTACTGAAGCAAAGAAACATATTGAGAAACTTCACACCAGCAGTGACTTGATTGATGAACAGTTAGGACAGCAAAAACCTAAAGGTGACATGACAGGTATTGGCTTCAATGAAGCTGAATGTTCAAAGAATTAGGAAGAGAAATCAGTAGAGAAGATTGATGCTGAGAAATCATCTAGTGAAGAACCTAAAGAGAAGATCAGACCTTTCAGAGGTAGATTCTTTGGTTGCAATAGACTTGGACACGTGAAGAAATATTTCAGAGGTAATTCCCCTTTTAGAACTTTATCTAGTTATTGTTTTAACTATAATATATATGGGTACAAGAAGACTAAATGCAGAATACCTAATCAATCTGGATATAGAAAAGACAATGGAAGAGAACCTACAATGAAACCTACGTGCTACAAATGTAACAACATTGGACACATTGCAAAGTATTGTAAGTTACAAGTTAATCAAGAGAGAAGACCACCTATATGTTACAAATGCAATAATCCAGGACATATAGCAAAGTTTTACAGGTATAATGGAGTAGATAACAAAAGAACACCACCTCCTATGAATTCATAGAAGAATGGAAATGATACTAGCAAGAGTATTGCATATGTGAAGAATGATTTTGAAATTTTTTTTAAGAAAGAAGAAGACAACAACAGTGGCAAGATATGGAAGATTAAAGAAACTAGTGAGACATCAGTTCAAGGAGAGTCAGTAGATTCTATTGGATCTTCTCCTGAAGGTAGCAAGATATAATCAACCTAATTGGTCGATCATGGCCTTAGGAGAGAATTAAATGCAACACATCAAAATTTATCCTGCCCCACAAATCATGTAGTGAGCTCATGCGAGCTTGGGAATATGTTGAGCCGACATTATGGATCAAGTATCTAAGAGTGCATCATCAGTCGACTTGTATATTTTGATCATGAGATTTAGCAGTCGACCAGACAGTTTGGAGTGAAAAAAGAAAAGTCATAACCTAACTTGTATAAAGCACCATGTTATGATCTATTTTTCTATCAGTTGACAAGGATCAAGTCGAGGAGATTAGAGAGAAGAAGTATTTAGACATTTCTACACCTGCTGTGCGTGATCGATCAAAGCATAAAATCAGATTTTCGTGTGTGAAAGGTATTCTACATTATCTAAGCTATGGATGCACCTGTGATTTTTTATTTTGTTGATCATCCTAGATAAAAATTCAAGAAACATCCTTATAATTCATGTGAAGAGGATCCAGAAGGAGCATTTTCACAGACCCCTCATGGCCTACTACACGTAGAAGACATCAGGGCTTACATACATTGTAAGTATGAAACATTAGGAGAGGATGATATACTCACTGAAATGGAAGATATGACTGAAAACATAATCACGAAGGAAGAATGGAAACACATTAGTCAGTTAAGAATAATGAAGATTATGCACTTGTGCGACTTCGATGAAAATGAATGGTTTAAAATACTTATGAGTAGGGTTCATGACCAATTCATATGGATTGGTAGCCAACCTGTGAAGATATGCAGTGACCTAATTTATGAGATTACTAGTTTAGATAACACTGGAGTTGTTCCTGTTGCTGAGAAACATGTTAAGAAGGAAGTCAAAACCCTAACACACTTGAAGTGGGATAGAAGGGCAATGACAGTAAATGATATTTTTCAATAAGATGTAAGGTTGATTGCAATGATACTTGGTTACAAATTTTACTATAGTAGCAGACCTAATTCAGTATCATCTGGAGTTATTATGATGGCATGGAGAATGGTAAAAGAAAACACACAGTACAACCTATGCGAGGTATGGGCACATCAATTCCTTAAGAATGTAAAGCTTGTGAAGAAAGACGGAATGAAAAACTTCAGATTTGGATCATTATTGGTACACATGTTCATTCATATTGAACATAATTTTCCTTATCTACACCCTAGTGGCTGTAAAACTGGAGTTCCCACTAGTATTTTGATTTCATAGAGTTACAGGAGACAGAACATTACTTGGGTAGATGGAGAACTATTTGTAATGATCAAAATTCTACAAAGACAAATGAAGAGTAGATACAGACTACATGAGGACATTGTTCAGAAGTACAAGGACACAATTTTTTTTATGGTTGAAATAGACTGTGTATATTTTGAGGCAGTGACCCCTAGAAAGAAATGGTGTTACCCTATGGGTTATGAAGTGAGTTCTAAAGTACTCACCATGCAAGTAGAACATATTCTTGCATCAAAAGTTGATACATTAGAAGAGAGATGGGGAACATATGAGGAGAAGTCAGAAAAGGTAAGAGAAGAATAGTATAGAGGATAGACGAAGAGAAAGATTGCTAATCTTATTCATGACTGTGGAGTAAAGGTTGGTCTATCTGAGGAAGAACTAAAAGATATGATGAAGAAGAAGATGACAGATAGATAACTTAGAGTAGCTAGTGGAAGCACTAATGCCCCTTCCACCCCTGAAGCAATTATGGTCGATAACTCACCTCCACCACAGTAGCAGGCAAAATAAGCGAAGGAAGTTACTCCTAGAGTAACTAGATCTAGTATGCAAACAAAAGAGAAGAACACAGATGAAGAATAGAAGAAAACTAAGAAGAATAAAGCATGGAAACCTAACATTAAAATGCTGGAGAAAAGAGAAATTTAACAAGGAAAATTGGTTTCAATTGATAAATATTATGACAAATATGAAGAAACAGATAAACTAAAAATTGAAGACATTGTAATAGAACACATGCTTAGCTTCAAGAAGACACTTTTGGAAGTTGAAGGAAGCATACCCTCATATTTGTATACAAAATTGGAAATCAAAAAATGTTTGGCACAAGTTGAAGATGATGAGATTAGAAACAAAGATATTGATGACATGCTACCTGTGTTATCTGTACAAGAGAGAGAGATACTATAGTCAAAGAATTGAAACCCCTGTTGAGGACAAAGACAAGATTACTAAAGATAATGGTGAGGAAATATGATGAAGTGACTGAGGAAACTCAGAAGGCACTCGAGAAGATACTGTTGAGAACTACTTTTGTCAAGTCCCAACCTACACAATTGGGAATGGATGACAGCACAAAGGACACAGAGACAAATGATGAAGAAAGTAAAGAAGACACTACTGCAGACTTCTTTGTTTCTGGTGTGGCAGTAACACTAGACCCCTCACAAGATGAGAAGGACCCTTTTGCAGGAACCATGGACACTTTTATTATTGATGAACCTGAGAAGGAAGAGGAGAATAAGGAAGATGAGTAGAAAGAGGATGAAGGACAGAAGACTGAGCAAAAATAAGATGAGAAGGAAGAGGTAACTTTACCATCTAGCTTATTGTTGGCAAGTTGTAATGTAAATGTTGATAACATGGATGAAGATGAACTGGTGAAACTGGCATTCACCGTACTAAACAAAGAAAAGAAGAAATCAGTACAGAAAGGAGATAAGAAAACAAAGGTGATTTCAAGAGCTATTGATACTGTGAATAAATTACTTCCAGTACCCTTAGTATTCTAGAACAAAGATGATATTGAGAACTTGGAAGTCACACTTGATGAGTTTGATGGCCATTTTGAGAATTTGTTGAAGACTGTAGAGGAGAAAGAAGAGAAAACATATGAAGAGAAGAAGCTGATAAAAGTATGCAAGTCCATCTCATGGGACTTAGGAGTTGTGAAAACTTGTCTGATAAATGAAAAGAACTACATTACACATGGAAGAAAGTTATTTGGTTACAGCATGAATCCTATCAGACACATTTTGAATGTTGAAGATATTATTGCCAAGGGAAAGGGCAATTTTGAACAGGTTAATGGATGGTTGTGAAACATCTTCATAGACCACTACAGAGTTAGACATAGAAGTGACAAAGATATTGGCTAAGATTAGTGTATTGGAGAATGAGAAGGAGAGAGTACTGAACATATTCAATTTACTGAGGAACTTCATTACTCTGAAGCTATCAATACTTGAGGCACATCTGACAGATTTAGAAAAGACTATAGATTCATTGGCTAAAGGCTTACCCACAAACTTGAAGAATGCTGAAACTACATCTTTTGCATTGAATGGATTGATTCATATAAGTCAGATTTTGTTTAAGACATGGAGCTCTGAAATGAAGATTTTGGAAGATTCCTTCCAAGACATTCTAAAACTTGTGATCAAGAAGTGATACTTATTTGTATGCACCTTTTTCATTGTTGTCAAAGGGAGAGAAGAGAAGAGAGAAACAAAAAAAATGAATGAAGAAGAGAAGAGGAACAATATATATATATATATATATAAAAGAAAAGAAAATGAAAAATATGAGGAGAAGAAGTGGAGAAAGTTTTGTTTTGTTGGAACACTTAGTACCTTTTTTTGTTAAGTGTTGCCATCAATGCCAAAGGGAGATATTGTTGGCAAGTGATCAAATTGGGAAATGTGATACACTTTTTGGTTGTCATTTATGGAAACACATCTAGGTTTAAGATCGATTGTTTTGAAGATAAGTTTTGGTATGTCCAAAATTGACTAAGTACAGAAACAGAGGTACATTATTATTTTGGGTATCAAAGACAGAGATTGATGAATTAAGGCATGCGAGCTTAGTGGAAGACCGTATGGAGTATTTCTGGCATACACCTAAGATAGATTTGGTTTTGGATAACTGTACAGAGAGTTATGATGATTTGAAGACTGACAGACAGTAGAGAACAACGATACAGAGCATTTGGACAGCAACAAACAATAAAGGAGCAAGACTTGGACCCCAGGAAATAAAAGTTGTATTTTTGTTGTTGATAGTCTATAATTTGACTATGCAAGAGCGCCAACTATACATTTAATTTTTACTATATTAATTGTATTATGTAATGAAGGCTGACTTGACAATGCTTGTAATATTTTTATTGGGAGCCGACTTTGTAAAGTTAAAAGATATATATGTAAGATATTTTTGGTAAAGATTGGGAGTTGTGAGGAAGTGGAGGATATGCAGAGAAGACATGCAAATGGCAGAGCTATAAAGGAACTATCAAAGCATTTGTGATACTTTTTTTATTCATCACTGAGAACCTTTTGTAACAGAATTATATTGTAAGAGTTGTAAGCTCATTGGCCCCTAACAGGATGTTGTGAACCTTTAACAAGGTTGTTATTCCTCTAACAGGGAAATGTACTATGTAATATACAGCTTCTAACAGGGCTAGGTCTCCTTATAGGTACATTATACTTTAGTGCATGCTTTTGGGTATCATCCCCACCGGGGTTTTCCCTTGGCCAGGGTTTTCTCGTAAACAAATCATGGTGTTATGAGTTTTGTGTTATTTGTTCATTTTATTTCCTTTACTGCAATTGTATGGTTAATGTTCAAGTGGTTGAAGAATTTAATTAACTTTTATAATACTGATTCACCCCCCCCCCCTCTCAGTATTATCCAATTGTAACACACAAAGGATCTTGAGGCAAGATCACACCACCATGAGGGATAGATCTAGGGCTTGAATGATNCTGATTCCCCCCCCCCCCCTCTCAGTATTATCCAATTGTAACACACAAAGGATCTTGAGGCAAGATCACACCACCATGAGGGATAGATCTAGGGCTTGAATGATGAATCTTGAATGCTTGAACCAAATCCCTTCAAAGGCTTGAAAGCTCGAATCCTTGATCTTCAATTGATAACTTGAATGCTTGAGAGGAAGACTTGAACACTTTGAAAGCTTGAAAACATGTAGAAAAATGGATGCTTGAACTTTTTGCTTGATGATGTTTATGCACTTAGTTAGTCTTAGCTTGGCTTCTTCTTGCTTTGAGAGACTTAGAGAAAATGAGAAGAGAAAACTTCCTTATATATGACACTAGGACACAATCTTCTAGAGAGGCCTACATAGGAGAATTAAATTCCAATTAGACCTACACCCCTAAAATTGGATCTATTTAAATATAATTTAAGAATCATCACTTCAGAACCCAAAATAGTCGTCCGAAAGCGGGAAATGAACTTTTAATGACCTCTGACAGCCAACAAAATTTCGAATTGGAAAGGGGGACCCAAGTCAAAGTTGAGGTTGTCCATGAGCTAGTTCAAGGTCTAGGTTTACCTTGTACTAGATCAATGTCAAGTTAGACCTTGACCCATGGAGTCAGAACCCCTGGAAAATGTGCCAGATGGGATGGATGGTTGGTGCCCAGAGAGGCCCAATCAGGGTCCTAAATAGGCAGAGAAGTAGGAGAGGATGTAGAAATGAGGGGACAATATTATGATGGTCAAAAACACCCCCTAAGGAGGGATATATGTTCTTAACATGGAAGTGCTTCCATTTTAAGATGATACATATCGGTTCTATAGTAGTAACCAACTGAGAAACTTTTACCTTTTGTTCTTCCATTTCCTAGCTGATTTTCTCTGTAAGCTTGTATAGATACTTCTGCTCAGCACATTCTTCTATTTCCTTGTCTGCATCTACATTTTATGATGTGATGGCATCAGTAATAATTGCTAATTGATCAAGTATAGGTGCACTTTGATCAATATCTATGCCAGGTACAATCTATAATAGTATATCTTTTGTTGTCTCCAGGACTTGGGAGTTCTTGTGCTCCTTCCTGACCTTGTCCTAAGTTGCCTTTCTTTTACAAAGTTCACCATACTTTGTAAGTGAATCTGGATCCAATGTCCTAGGATTACAGTCTGGAATGTCAATAATTTCATCCAATGTGACCGGATTTTTATTCTTCTTCTTCTTCTTTGTAATTGTAGTGGAAGCACTTGTATGCAGTACCATAGCAAGTTCCTTTGCTTGGTCTGATATAATTGGTGAGGGCTTTGGAGGTGTTGTGCCTTTATTCTGCTACTTGATATTCACATGTCGGTTGGTTGTAGATGTCTCTACATCAGCCTTATCTTTTTCTGCAAATTGCTCTTCCTCGATATCCTTGGTATCACCTTGTTTTTCTTCTCCACTTGTACCTTTTTGTTCATCATTTGTGATTTTCTTCTCCTCATCACCCTTATCCTTGGGTATGCTTGCATCATGGTCAGGTGTCTTCTCCTCTTCTTCTGAGATGATATTGATAGCTTGTATCAATAATGGCATTTGTCCTAGTATATTGACCTGTGCAACATTATGTGTTTCCTTTTCCTTTTCTTCTCCTTGATTGGTGGTCACATTAATATCTTCATCATTCTTTACTTTATCTGCAGGATCACTTATAGTGATGTATATTATAGTTATATCTATAGTATCCTTTAATGATTGTAAGATCAGTGATATGTCATCCATGGCCTTTCTAGAATGTGTTGTTAGATCAACTAGATTGACATCCTTAGTGTCATTTAGAATGATGTGCACTGGGATCGGTGTAGCATGTTTCTCTTCATTGTGAGGGGTCTTAGTAATATCTAATACCTTCTTGGGGCTTGTATCCTCTTTAGGTAGATTAAGTATTCCTCTTCAAGATTGATCACTTTATTTTTCAAGCTCTATTAGGCTGACCTGTAGTACTTTGTAGGCTCTCAATTTTGCTGACAACTTCTTTGAATGCTTATTCATCATTTCATAAATTTCTCCCATCTTTGACTCAAGTGGCATAATTGTTACTAGGGATCTTTCCCTTATCTGTTTTTCATTTTTCAGTGCATATGTCCACCTTGTTGATAGGTTGTTATTAAGTTATTGTGGGATCATCTTATCAAACTGTACAGGTACATACTTGAATGCAATCATTGCTTGTATGATCACTTCTTCTATCTTAACCTGATCCTCAGGTTTCAGAGTTAGCCATTGTCTGATCTTAGGATTTGATATTGTAAAGAAAAAAATATGGATAGGGTTTAGAATAATGTTCATTTTCTCCTAAAAGAGACCCTATGCCACATTTAACCACTTACATTTAATTGTATTTGATAAGGGGTGTAAATATAGAAATGTTTGTAAAGGAAAATGGAATAAAATACATACCTCCAAAAATAACCTGCTGAAAACCCTGTCAAACGGTCTCATAAATTGTTGATTTTTGTGATCTTGAACTGAAACTATGAGATCTACAAAACCCATAAATAGTTTTCTTTTCTGAGAAAGTTTGATTTTGACCCTCAAGTCAATGTCGACCTTGACCCAGAATTTTTGATTTTGATCTAGGTCAGGGTTGAGGTCATCCTTGAACTAGGTTAGGGTCAACCTTTAACCTAAAATGTCACCCTTTACCCCAAAATTTCAACCTTGACCTGCACAACTCTGACATAAAATCTATTTGCGAATCCTAAAAGTTTGTCGAAAAGGGTATCTAGATCTGCACTTTAATTCATTGTCCCGAACCTGTACCTGCAAGAAAAATGGTTTTTTTTTTGGGGGGGAGGGGTTTACCTTGGTCAAACCCCAATTTTGGAATTAACCTTATAATCAAATTGAAATTGCATAAGTAAACAAAGTAAATAAATGAATTCACCTTGTTTGTATAGAAGCCCTTCTGGTGGATTTGAATCCTTGGATCCACAAGTATGTATGCACCAAATGGAAATAGAATGTAGAATTTAGGATGTAGGATGTCTCAAATCAATTTCTTTTGGATCTTCAACACCAATCTTGAATGGATCTTCCAATAGGAATAGGCTTGCATGAATGTGGATGGATAAATCTTCAATAAGAGGGCTCCATAGAGCTTGAATCCTTCAATGGATACCAATGGACCTCCTTGATGAATTGGATGCTTGAATTCTTGAGAGTAGATGCTTGCTTCAATAGATCATGCATAGAGTTTGGATGGAATTTCCTCTTGCATCTTAGAGAAAATGAGAGGAGCAAGCTTCTTTATATACAAATCTAGGGCACAATCTTCTAGAGAGGCTTACATAGGAGAATTAAATTTCCATTAGACCTATACTCCTATAAGTTTACCTACATTAAATATAATTTAAGAATCATTGCTTCAAAAACCAAAACAACCGACTTGGAAGCAGGAATTAAACTTTTCTAAAGCCCGAGATCTGAAAATCTAAAATCTGGACCTTGGGCCAGAAAAAGGTCAATTCTAACCTAGGTCAAGGGTGAGGTCAACTTTGACCCAGAAAGGTTTATTTTGACCCTGAGGTCAAAAATCTTAGTTTCCAGTTTAGGGTGTCAGAAACATGTCAGAAAAAGTGGGAAATGGGCCAAAATAGGGGAAAAAGCCAGATCCAAGTCAAAGACCCATTCAAGGCACTTGAAATGACCCCAAACCACTTACTTGGAAGGATAAAATAGTCCACAATGGAAGTGCTTCTATTTTCTGACTATACAAAAATGCTACCTGTCTTGACAATTGATGCAACAATCTCATCAATTCTTGTAGGAACTTTGTTCTTTTCAAATTGTTCATCTTGTTCAGTGTCTTCCTTATCTTCCTTGCTTTGGATTAATCTCCTTCTTCTCTTTGGTTTTTATGTTTTCCCGGTTTGAGGCTTTCTTTTATAATTCATCATTGTTCCTTTCTTGATCGGTGGTGAATTTGTATCTATTGTAGTTTGACTCCTCGTCCTGGATGCAACAGTATTTGTTGGTTTCTTTGTAGGTGGTGCATTGGACTTAGTTGACTCAAAGTCACTCACTTTTTCACCTTCACCGATGGGTAACTATCCCTCGGTGTCATCTTTTTGTTTTTTTTCTTCATCATCAACTGACAACTTCTTTTGAAGTGTCTTAACCATTTTAGTCTTATCTCTGTCAATCTTCTTCACTATTAGGCCAATTTTAATTCTGGCCTTAGCTTCTTCATAGGTGTCGAATCTTGGTAGTGATTTTTCAACTGCCTCATTCAGTAATGTGTCAATAGAAGTTGTGCCTTGATCAATGTTGATTTCATAATCTAGTGGTGCTAACCATGTTGTCCTTGGTACACCTGGTTTGATCAAGGTGGTGTCGGTATCAACTATGAAACATATATCATCCTTATACTTTTCCACCAGTTATTCAGGTATCCTCATCCTCTCTTTCATTATATCTTTGAATCTGGTGAAATATGCATCCATGAGTGATGTAAATTTGTCCCCTAGTGACTTAATAAATTAACTAATTTGAGTTGTCACTTGTTGGGTAGTGTCCCAATTGACATTACCAACAGATGGGAAGAAGCTATGGAAATAGAAAAATGTACACATGAGGAGTGATCCAAACTTACATGAATTAGTCCTTTCTAACCTAATTTTCCTCATGTTCTCCTCTAATTTCATTAGTAGAAGCTCGGATAGGTCCAGTTGTAATCCCTTCTTCACAATCTTATGGGCAGTGTCAACTTCTCCGCATGATATGTTGTTTAACCGGCTGGCTTGGAATACCTTGTATCCCAATACATATGTACCAAAATTTAGTTCTGGATCGGTGATGGAGTTTACCTTTAAACCTTTTCCATCCCATACTGCACCTATCATCTTTTCTATATCAGGTCAAGGAGGATGTTTGAGTACTTTAACCTTGTCGGTTGTTGGATAACCGGTTACTACGTGTATTATATCCTTGGTAATCGGTTTTGGCTCATCGAGCCACATCTTTCAGTCATGTACCCGACTAAGAATGATCCAGATCCACTTGGTTTTGAATTCCTTTGGGAACATTAGGGCATTTCTCAACCCTTTTACCTCAATGTGTGTATGTTAATCCTTGATGTTTCCATCTATGCAAAGCTTCTTGTAAGCTTCCTCAACTTTGAGATCTTCGATCTCTACAACCTTACAGTGGATATAGGCTAGGACATCCTCGACTAGAAAAACTCTAGGTGGTATTCTTGAGAATTCTCTAGTGTCCTCAGGCTGTGAAGAAACCTCGGGGCAGAATTTGTACTTAGGCTCTTCACATGTCAAGTTCTTTATCAAATTAACATTTTTATCCTTTGCATTCTTGATCTTGGAAATGCGCAATGTGGTTGCCATGTTTCTATGAAATTAGGGCTTTTCCCGTATATAAATTGTGAGCTCATTGAGTCTTAGTTACTCACTTGATCTTTTTTAGCTATTGGGAGTATGTCAGAGTAGCCGTGAATGTGCCTGTGAGTCACTCTGCAATATGGTCATTTTTCTTCACTCTATTTCACTCTTCTTTGTTTTGTTCTTTGCTCTTAATCACTTTGTGAATGAATGAGATTTTTTGTCACCCTTCTATAGATGATGACCTAAGTGGTGCGATAAATTCTTTACCCAATTCTTGGTGTTTGAAGTTGTAGTCGCTCAGGGAGCATACTAACTTCATTCTCAATGAGAATGTGATGCTCGGGGTAAGTGTCAATTCAATTGACCTTTCACATGTTCACCGACGGTGCTCGGTATGTAGCAAAGACTTCATTTTCTTTTTACATGGTTACCAATGATGCTCTGTTTACATTAACAACTTAGCTTCTATATTTATATCGATGAGTCTCGATGTGCATTTGACCGAAAAGATTGGATTCACAAATTCATAACAAGTAATACCATAGTGCATCTTTATTCATGCTAATTTGGCATTTTATCAATGTACATAGGAAATGATGTAAAATATAACTTTGTATAGTGTAGTTCCATACTTACTTGTTTTTCTTAGGTGGGGGTGGTGGAATCACCAGATCCATTGAATAAGGTGTCACCAATTGTATTGCTTGGTTCAGCATCATCAGTGTTTGTAGCTTTCCTCCACATTTTTTTTCTCATCTTCCTAATGTCTTCAATGGTATTGCAATTGGAAAAAGTGCTTGACTCTGTCACTCGGTCTCTGGAGTCCTTGCTTAGATGACAATGTAAGCATTCCATTCTGGGGTTAGTCTAGCTTCTAGACCTTCTCATCCATGTTCTCATGCATTTTTCAACTATGTGTCCATATCTACCACATGTTGTTCAGTTTGTCCATGTGTTTTAATCCTGAACATATGAGTTACCGACTCTTCTCAGTTGATGAACATTTTCTTGTTCTTTAGGTTTCAATGCTTTCTTTTTCTTCTTCCTTTGTTCAAGAGCTGTGTGCCCATGAATTTGGCAGGTAGCACAATATTTTTCCATTAGGTTTCCTTATTTGGTTGTTTCACCTTAGATCTACATTCATGTGCTTTGTGTCCTTTCTTGTTACAGTTATAACATTTACTAATGAATGTAGATGTGGATTTAGGAACACCTTTAGCTTTGCTCGTGTAAACATTTGATGTGTGGCCTGGTTTTCCAGAGTGATTGCATGTCTACTTCCTTGGTCTTGGATTTATTTAGACATATTTTTTATTATCTTGGTATGGTGATTCTCCATGCTCGGTATACCCTAGACTAGTATTGTTGTTGAAGCTTCTTTGTCCATCCAAAATATCATCCATTCTTTTTGTACTTTCTTCATATTTCTTGATCATATCATTGTGTTGTTGTTGAATCCTTACTTCATGCTTCAGTTTTTCATTTTCTTCTCTTAGCTCACCAATAGCTTCAAATTTCACATTTAGTTCTATGTTCACTCGGTTTGCCTCATGACTCATAAGAACAATTTGATTGGTGATCTCATGATGATGTTTAGTAAGTCTTTGTTCAATAGATAATGTTCTTTCTTGTTCAGCTTGTCTAGCATTATTCATTACATCAATCATCCTTACCATTTGTGTCTATTGAAAAATTTGCAGTACCTTTACTTGCTCTATCAGATTTTGATTGATTTCATTCAGACTTGTAATGCTTCCTTCAGATGTGTCTGATGTATTGCTAGATGTAGATCGTGATGACTCAAATAAATCAGGTATCTCTTCTTCATGATAGTCTATTTCATTTCAGTGAGATTCCATAACCTTTCTTTCATCCAGTAGCTCTCTCATCTTGATTATTTCTTCTTTATATTTCTCATAGAAGATTTTTATCTGCAATTTCTGATTCTCAATATTCTTGTCTAGCTTATACCTTTCCATTGTATGATATTTTCTCTGAAGTGATTTAAACTTTTCAAAATAAGAGATCTAGCTCTGATACCAATTTTTGGAATAATGGAATGGTGTGTACTGAGAGGGGAGGGGTGAATCAATACTCTTAAAACTTTTATCAATTAACTCTTAATCCTTTAGTAATCAATTCCTTGCATTACCGACCATAGATACTTTTCTATCTTATTCATGTAATATTATAACGTAAACATAATTGCATGTAAACATTCATGAAATGTAAGTACACATGACACAATAATTAGTAACACATAAAACCCATGTTAGAAGGTAAAAAATGCGGTGGGGATGAAACCCACAAAGCTTCACTATCTGCAAAATGGAAGGTGTTGGTTAAGGCTACAAGTTTGATCACCTATGATGATCTTACCATGTTAGGATTAAAATTTTAGACTGGTTAGGTCTACTCAATTAAGATATTTAGAAACATTGTTTAGTGTGCACTCGATTAAGAGATTTACATAAGGATTGTTAAATCCACCTTCTTAACAGATTTCTTATATTTGCTACACTTGTTAGAATGCAGTCAAAAATAATTATTGACCTATTTGTATGCAATCTTGAATTGTTGAGTATAGATCCTTTAAGTTCATAATGTATGTGTATCACCTATAGTGATTGATTAATACCTTTGTTCTACTCGGTAGCCTTGAATCTTGTTCTTCATAACTGATTTCCTCTTTTTTTGTCCTTCTGCATAAAACTCCCTATCTCGTCCATAGATGTTTGTTGTGGCTACAATCCTCAATTTTAGATTGATTTCTACATCTATTTATATAATATATTGACCTATCTAGGTTTCATGCTTTACAATGATAACTATATGATCAAAGGTTTATAACTTGACCTTTATCTCCTATTTTGCATGGTTTCAATCAGTTAGGCTTATTAAAACAATTACATGTGCTTTACTTGTCCCTCAAGAAATGGTTTTAAAGATAAGCTTTAAAGCTAAATATAAAACTCAAGTGTTTTATCTGATGTGTAACTCATATCCACATTTCTCGGAGTTAAAGTTGTCTCTTATTAGACTGGTGCTTGGGTTGCTCTGTAGTCTTTCCTCGGTGATGTCCTTGTAGACATTCTTCTTCTTGGTTTTCTCTATAGATTGTCTCTCAGTTTATATGGTAGACTATGTTTTTGGTTTATACTGTGACCATTATGTCGGTGAAGACTAGTTTCGGTGACCTCTGTGAACTGTTGTGTCAAGTTGCACTATAAATCTGTCTTTTGGTGATCATGTTACCGATGGTTCAAAAATTGTTTCCTTTGTATACTAATGAAAAAATATGATCATCAATCTCCCCTTTGACATTAGTATCAAAAAATGATATGTGAAAAACTAAAATGTTTTGTATATACACCATGTATTTATCTTGTCAATATGACTCCTCCTATGTGCTTGCCTCGGTATAGTATATGTACATGTATCTTTTTTTACACATATATACATACAATTCCCATTTTAGTATTTCCCCCTTTCACCTTATCATTTCCCCTTTCATCATATCATTTCCCCCTTTTTTTGAAAATAATGACAAAGGGGTAATTCTTACCATTTGTCAAAAATGTGGGAATGGGATTTCTTTATGTATTCCATCATCTTCTCCCATTTCTCTTTGAGGTGCTCAAGGGTCATGAATTCCAAGGTGATTCTGGCATTCATATCATATATTCTCTCTATAACAGACATCTTCATGGTGGAAATCAATGTTCTTGCCAAAGGCATATGTTGTTGCAGTAGTGTGAGATTTCATAGTAGTAGAGCTTGGAGCTTGGTTACCTCATTTCTGATTTTGGATTCTGCCTCTTGAATCTCTAGTCTCAACCATTTAAATTTTACTAGTTTCTCATAATGCAACTTGAATGCATTGTCATCGGTTGTAAGACCTTGTGCACTTGCCTTAAGATCTTCATCAATTTTGGCCAACTTGTCACTATGCTTGGTAGTGAAAGTTTCTAATGTGCACAACTTTTGAATTATGTTTACTAATTCTGATATTATCAGTTCTATAGTAGTAACTAATTCAGAAAGTTTTACCTTTTTTCTGCCAATTTCGGGCTAATTTTCTCTGTAAGCTTGTATAGACACTTCTTCTTAGCACGTTCTCTTATTGCCTTGTCTCCATCTACATTTTCTGATGTGACGGCATTGGTAAGAATTGCTAATTGATCAAGTATAGGTGCATTTTGATAAATATCTATGTCAGGTACAATCTACAATAGTATATCTTTGGTTGTCTCCAGGACTTGGGAGTTCTTTTGCTCCTTCCTGAGCTTTTCCTAAGTTTCCTTTCTTTTACAAAGTTTACCATATTTTGTAAGTGACTTTGGATCCAATGTCCTAGGATCACAGTCTAGAATGTCAATAATTTCATCCAATGTGACTGGATTTTTATTCTTCTTCTTCTTCTTTGTAATTTTATTGGAAGCACTTGTATGGAGTACCATATCAAGTTCCTTTTCTTGGTTTGATGTACTTGGTGAGGGATTTGGAGGTGTTCTCCCTTTATCCTGCTTCTCGGTATTCACCTTTCGGTTGGTTGTATATGTCTCTACATCAACCTTATCTTTTTCTGTAGCTTTCTCTTCCTCAGTATCCTTGGTATCACCTTTTTTTTCTTCTCCACTTGTACCTTTATGCTCATCATTTGTGCTTTTCTACTCCTCATCACCCTTATCCTCAGGTATGCTTGCATCATGGTCAAGTGTCTTCTCCTTTTCTTCTGAGATGATATTGATAGACTGTATCAATAATGGCATTTGTCTGGGTATATTGACCTGTGAAACATTCTGTGTTTCCTTTTCCTTTTCTTCTCCTTGATCAGTGGACACATTAATATATTCATCATTCTTTACTTCATCTACAGGATCACTTCCAGTGATGTCTATTATAGTTATATATGTAGTATCCTTTAATGATTGTAAGATCTGTGGTATGTCATCCATTGCCTTGCTAGCCTGTGTTGTCAAATCAAATGGATTGACATCCTCAGTATCATTTAGAATGATGTGCTCTAGGATCAGTGTATCCTATTTCTATTCATTGTGAGGGGTCTCGGTAATATCTAATACATTCTCGGGGCTTGTATCCTCTTTGGGTAGATTAAATATTCCTCTCCAAGCTTCATCACTTTCTTTGTCAAGCTTTATTAGGCTGCCTTGTGGTACTTTGTAGGCTCTCAATTTTTTTGAGAACTTCTTTGAATGCTTCTTCATCATTTCATCAATTTCTTCCATCTTTGACTCGGGTGGCATAATTGTTACTAGGGATCTTTCCCTTATCTCTTTTTCAGTTTTTAGTGCATATGTCCACCTTGTTGATAGGTTGTTATTAAGTTCTTGTGGCATCATCTTATCAAACTATACATGTACATACTTGAATGAAATTATTGCTTGGATGATGGCTTCTTCTATCTTAACCTGATCCTCGGGTTTTAGAGTTAGTCATTTTCTGATCTTAGGATTTGATATGCTACATGTCTTGATGATTGATGCAGCAATCTAATAAATTGTTGTAGGAACTTTGTTCTTTTTATCTTTTCCATCTTGTTTAGTGTCTTCATTATCTTCCTTGCTTTGGATTAATCTCCTTCTTCTCTTTGGTTCTGATGTTTTTCCGGTTTGAGGCTTTCTTTTATAAGTCCTCCATGTTCCTTTATTGACCAGTGGTGAGTTTGTATCCTTTGTAGTTTGGCTCCTCATACTGGATGCAACAGTAGTTCTTGGTTTCTTTGTAGGTGGTGCATTGGAATCAGTTGAATCGGAGTCACTCACTTGTTCACCTTCACTGATGGGTGATTGTCCCTTGGTGTCATCTTTTTGTTTTGTTTCTTCATCATCAACTGACAACTTCTTTTGAAGTGTGTTAACCATTTTAGTCTTCTTCTTGTCAATCTTCTTCACTACTAGGCTTGTTTTAATTCTGGCCTTAGCTTCTTCATAGGTTCCAAATCTTGGTAGTGATTTGTAAACTGCCTCATTCAGTAATGCTTCAATAGCATTTGTGGCCTAATCAATGTTGATTTCATAATCTAGTGGTGCTAACCATGGTGTCCTCGGTATAGCTAGTTTGATCAAGGTGGTGTCGCTATTCACTATGAAACATATATCATCCTTATACTTTTCCACCAATTTTTCAAGTATCCTTATTCTCTTTTGCATTCTATCTTTAAATCCGGTGATATATGCATCCATGCATGATGTAAATTTTTCCCCTAGTAACTTAATAAATTCACTAATATGAATTGTCACTAGTCGGGTAGTGTCCCAATTCACATTACTGATAGATGGGAAGAAGTTATGGAAATATAAAAATGTACACATGAGGAGTGATCTAAAATTACATGAATTAGTCCTTTCTGGCCTAATTGTCCTCATGTTCTCCTCTAATTTCTTCATTAGAAGCTCGGATAGGTCTAGTTGTAATCCCTTCTTCACAATCTTATGGGCAATGTCAATTGCTCTACATGCTATGTTGTTTAACCGGCTGGCTTGGAATACCTTGTATCCCAATACATATGCACCAAAATTTAGTTCTGGATCAGTGATGGAGTTTACCTTTAAACCTTTTCCATCCCATACTTCACCTATCATCTTTTCTATATCGGGTCGAGGAGGATGTTTGGGTGCTTTGACCTTGTCAATTACTAGATAACCGGTTACTATGTGTATTATATCCTTGGTAATCAATTTTGGCTCATCTAGCCACATCTTTCTGTCATGTACCTGGCTAAGAACTATCTAGATCCACTCGGTTTTGAATTCCTTCAGGAACATTAGGGAATTTCTCAACCCTTTTACCTCAATGTCTTTATGTTCATCCTTGATTTTTCCATCTATGCAAAGCTTCTTATAAGCTTCCTCAACTTTGAGATCTCTGATCTCTGCAACCTTACAGTGGATATAGGTTCGGACATCCTCGACTATCAAAACCCTAGGTGGTATGCTTGAGAATGTTCCAGTGTCATCGGGTTGTGAAGCAACCTCAGTGCATAATTTTTACTTAGGCTCTTCACATGTCACATTCTTGATCAGATTAACCTTTTTATCCTTTGCATTCTTGATCTTGGAAACGCGCGATGTGGTTTCCATGTTTCTACGATATTAGGTATTTTCTCGTAAACAAAATGTGAGCTTGGTGAGTCTTAGTTACTCACTTGATTTGTAGTAGCTGCTAGGAGTATGTCGGAGTATCTATGAATGTGCTTGTGAGTTACTCTACAATTTGGTCGTTGTTCTTCGCTCTGTTTCACTCTGCTTCATTATGCTCTTCGCTCTTAATCACTTTCTGAACGAATGAGAATTTTTGTCTCCCTTTTATAGATGATTCCCTAAGTGATGCAATAAATTATTTACCCACTTCTTGGTGTTCAAAGATGTAGTCACTCGGGGAGCATACTAACTTCATTCTCAGTGAGAATGCAATTTTTGGGGTAAGTGTCAATTCAATTAACCTTTCATATGTTCACCGATGGCTCTTGGTATGTAGTGAAGACTTCATTGTCTTTTTACATGGTTACCAATGATGCTCGGTTTACATTAACAACTTAGCTTTTATATGTATACCGACAAGTCTGGGTATGCATTTGACCTATGAGATCGGTTTCACAAATTCATAACAAGTAATACCATAGTGCATCTTTATTCATGCTAATTTGGAATTTTATTAATGTACATAGAAACTAATGTAAAATATAACTTTGTATAGTACAATTCCATACTTACTTGTTTTGCTTAGGTGGGGGTGGTGGAATCACCAGATCCATTGCATGAGGTGTCACCAATTGAATTGCTTGGTACAGCATCATTAGTGTTTGTAGCTTTCCTCCGCATTTTGTTTCTCATCTTCCTGATGTCTTCAATGGTATTGCCATTGGTAAAAGTGCTTGACTCTGTCACTCGGTCTCTGCAGTCCTTGCTTAGATGATAGTGTAAGCATGTCATTCCGGGGTTAGTCCAGCTTCTAGACCTTCTCATCCATTTTCTCATGCATTTTGCAGCTATGTGTCCATATCTACCACATGTTGTGTAGTTTTTCCATGTGTTGTAATCCCAAACATACGAGTTACCAACTCTTCTCGGTTGATGGGAATTTTCTTGTTCTTTAGGTTTCCATGCTTTCTTTTTCTTCTTCTTGCATTCAAGAGTGTGTTCCCATGCATTTTTAGGTAGAAAAATATTTTTCCATGTAGGTTTCCTTCTTTGGTTGTTTCACCTTAGATCTGCATTCATGTGCTTTATGTCCTTTCTTGTTACACTTATCACATTTACCTATGAATGTAGATATGGATTTAGGAATACCTTTAGCTTTGCTCCTACAAACATTTGATGTGTGGCATGGTTTTCCACACTGATTGCATGTCTTCTTCCTTGGTCTTGTATTTTTGTAGACATCTTTTTTATCAGCTTGGTATGATGATTCTCCATGCTCAGTATACCCTAGACCGATATTGTTGTTGACTCTTCTTTGTCCATCCAAAAAATCATGCATTCTTTTTGTAATTTCTTTAGCTTTCTTGATCATATCATTGTGTTGTTGCTGAATCCTTACTTCATGCTTCAATTTTTCATTTTCTTCTCTTAGCTTACCAATAGCTTCCAATTTCCCATTAGTTCTATGTTCACTCGGTTTGCCTCGTGACTCATAAGAACAATTTGACTGGTGATCTCATGATGATGTTCAGTAAGTCTTTGTATTTCAATCTCTCTCTCTTGTAGCTTTTCAATTATCTTCCTCCTGTCATCAATAGCTAATGTTCTTTCTTGTTCATCTTGTCTATCATTATTCTTTACACCAATCATCCTTACCATTTGTGTCTCTTGACCAACTTGCAGTACCTTTACTTGCTTTGTCAAATATTGATTGATTTCATTCAAACTTGTAATGCTTCCTTCAGATGTGTCGGATGTATTGCTAGACATAGATCTTGATGATTCAAATAAATCAGGTATCTCTTCTTCATGATAGTCTATTTTGTTATAGTGAGATGCCATAACCTTTCTTTCATCCAGTAGCTCTCTCATCTTGATTCTTGCTTCTTTATATTTCTCATAGAAGATTTGTATCTGCAATTTCGGATTCTCAATATTCTTGTCTAGCTTATACCTTTCCATTATATGATCTTTTCTCTGAAGTGATTTAAACTTTTCAAAATAAGAGATCTAGCTCTGATACCAATTGTTGGAATAATGGAATGGTGTGTACTGAGAGGGAGGGGTGAATCAGTACCCTTAAAACTTTTATCAATTAACCCTTACTCCTTTAGTAATCAATTCATTGCATTACCGACCATAGATTATTTTCTATGTTATGCATGTAATATCAAAACATAAACTTAATTGCATGTAAACATTCATAGAAACATTCATGAAATGTAAGTACACATGACACAAGAATTGGTAACACAGAAAAACCCTGTTAGAAGGTAAAAACTTTGATGGGGATGAAACCCACAAAGCTTCACTATCTGCAGAATGGAAGGTGTCAGTTAAGGCTACAAGTTTGATCACTTCTAACGATCTTACCCTATTAGGAGTAACATTTTAGACTAGTTAGTTCTACTCGGTTAAGAGATTTAGCAACAATGTTTAGTGTGCACTCGATTAAGATATTTACATAAGAATTGTTAAATCCACCTTCTTAAATGATTTCTTCTATTTTCTACACTTGTTAGAATGCAGTCAAAAATACTTATTGACCTGATTATATGCAATCTTGAATTGCTGAGTATAGAACCTTTATGTTAATAATGTATGTGTATCACCTATAGTGATTGATTAATACATGTGTTCTTCTTGGTAGCCTTGAATCTTTCTCTTCATAACTGATTTCATCTTTTGTTGTCCTTTTGCATAAAACTCTCTATCTGATCCATAGATGTCTGATGCGGCTACAATCTTCAATTTTTGATTGATTTATACATCTATTTATTTAATATATTGACCTATCTAGGTTTCACGCTTTACAATGATAACTCTATGATCAAAGGTTTACAAATTGACCTTGATCTCCTAGTTTTCATGTTTTCGATCAATTAGACTGATTAAAACAATTACATGTGCTTTACTTGTCCCTCGAGTAATGGTTTTAAAGATAAGAATTAAAGCTAAATATAAAACTTAAGTGTTTTATCTGATGTGTAACTCAGAACCTCATTTCTCAGAATTAAAGTTGTCTCTCAGTAGGCTGGTGCTCGGGTTTCTCTATAGTCTTTCCTCGGTGATGTCCTTGTAGACATTCTTCTTCTCGGGTTTCTTTGTAGACTGTCTGTCAGTTTGTCCTGTAGACTGTGTTGTCAGTTTACACTGTGACCTTTCTGTCGGTGAAGACTAGTTTCGGTGACCTTTGTGAACTGTTGTGTCAGGTTGCACTATAAACCTGTCTTTCAGTGATCATGTTATCGACAGCTCAAAAATTGTTTCCTTTTTATACTAATGACAAAATATGATCATCAAAATTCATCAGTGTGTGCATTGCTCCAGTAATTTGTAAGATTATTCCTTTCTAAATTAGTGTCTGGCAACTTCCTCTCAAGGGGAGTAGAGTAAGTTTCAAAGGGGGAGGTTGGCCCTTTGTCAATGTTGTCAGAGGGGGATAAAATTAAAGAAGTTTGGAGAATGGTGAACTTTGATGTTGATATCATTTTTTGTACTATTTTATTTGTTGTTAATGAATGTTTCCATCAATGAAAAAGGGGGAGATTGTTATAATGTGAATTTGATGTTATTTATGTTATTTTCATTAATGGTTGAGTTTATGTCAACATACCCTATTTATTTTCATGTTCTAGTTGTATCAGTTGGTTTGTATCAACAGTCTTGGTGGTATTGGTAGTTTTACTGATAGTACATGTGTCTTGGTAGAAGTTTTCACTGAAAGACGTGCTTTAGATATCTATCCTTATCATTTTTGGTGTTGGTGTGTAACATATGTAGATCAATTTTTTTGGGTTGATCCTATTTGAAGGGTGTTTGTGTTTCAATCCCAGTCGTTATTATGTAATGTGTTCATCATGTTCGTTAGAACCGATTAATTTAGAGAAGGTGTTGTATGTTGGCATGCACGAGGCAAGTTGTATTGGTCGAGGTGGTCCATAATTAATTCCTTACCACCATAGGAATACCTTGGTGTGACCTATTTCAAATTGTTCTGGCCAACATGTTTGATGGAATCAAGCAGTATAAGAAGATCAAGGATTATTGTGGTTTGTATGGCTTATGTGTTGCTTGTATGTGAAGTGATTGTGAATATGTTTCAAGAGATCTATGTATTTCTCATATGAATGACAGAATGTTGGTGATCTCAGTGGTGGATTCAATCTCTTTTCATACTCTTTGGCAGTGAGCCTCTTTGTATTGGCAGTGAGCCTCTTTGTATCGATAGTGAGTCTATTCATAATTAAGGGTAGTTATCCTAACCTACAGTGAGCACAACTGACAGTGAGCCTTTGCAAAAATCATCTTAACAAGTGTCACCCTAATAGGTATTTTCATTTCAAGAGAATTATCTTCTCTGTGGTTTTTCCTAGTTTGGGTTTTCCACAGAAATCTTGGTGTTCTTTGTGTCGGTGTTCTTGTGTTTTCATGTTTACATTGTATGTAGATGTTTTATGTACTCAACTGATAGACCATAAGTTATCATTGTTGTTGCTAAATATTTTACCGAAAGAGAATTTTTTTTGAAAAGTGTGTGGGAATAACTGATTCACCTCCCCCCCCGTTATTCAGCTTGTTCAACAATATTATTCTCAAAAGACAATGAAAAGTGGTGACATATTTAAATGAAAACTAAATACTATATGTGATAGCTGACCTAATTTGATCAGTTTTATTATTTGGTGAAGAGGTTCCTCTTGGGAGATATAAAGAGAGGTATGTTGACACTCATTTTAGCATCCATTCAATGCAATATTATTTTATTTAGGAGAAGACTTATAAGGTACATCTAAGGCTATAAATAATCAAACTTTGTGGGATTAAGAAGGCTTGTGAGAAAAAATTAAGGAGTATGAGTAGACCTAAAAATTTAATTGCAGTAGATCTATAAGATAAATTGAGAGTAATCCAAAAGGTTAGATTTATAGAAAATTCAATGTGGACTTAAGGCAATGTCTTGAGGGACTTATTTGAAGAAGACGATGGAACACCAACAAAGAGAAATATATATACTATAACAGTAACAATTAATACAGAAGAGAAAACCATACCTACAACAAAAGAAGTCATACAATAGATTTACGCATCAAAGCTAGGATCACAAGCATTTATCCATAAGAGAAGATTAGTTCATCAAACATCAACAATCATGCATGTAGGTGGATTAGTCCAGAAATTAGTATTTATCATAGGTTATAGCATTCCTCTTCAATAGTAGTATGTGTGAGATGTATGATTAGTATACATGATGAAGATGTTAATATGTGAATTGCTAACCTTTCTAGATCCTTAATTTATTCATCTAAGAACACCTCACTAGATACACCACCTCATGAGAATGGTTAAGACATGGGATCTTCACCAAAGGGGAAATACAATACCACATGCATTCATATTGGGAGGTTTAAAATGGGAAAAAAATGGGGGCAATATATTTCCTAAATAGGGGGAAGGGGAGTTTTTTTGGGGAGGGGG
>MU227884.1:3395463-3435899 GCA_018584345.1 Thuja plicata
TGCTTTTGAAACTAGACTTTGTCATTTTACCTTTTTGACAATTTTTGCACATGATGTTGTCTGGCTTTGTCATCGTCGGTAAGCCTCTTACACTTCTTTTCATGCTTATTTTCATCATGTTGTCAAAATTCACATGACACAACCTTTTGTGCCACAGCCATTTGTCTTCGTTTCTAGTCATCAAGCAAGTGGGGTTAGTATCATTCAGATAGAATAAGTTACCTTTGGTCTGTTCACCGGTACTAATCAGTTTTCCTGATTCATTGAAGATCTTTGCCCTCTTGTTATCAAATGCTACTCTGTGACCTAAATTATTCAGCTGAGGAACACTCAATAGATTATAATTCAATCCTTTTACCCAATAAGCATTTTCACATTTAATCAGGTTATTCAGCATTACTGTTCCTTTACCTTCAATTTGACAAGGTGTATCATTTCCCATTCTTATTGTACCACCTTTATATTATTCAAAAGTATTAAACTTTTCTTTGTCACCGGTCATATGGTGAGTGCAGCCACTATCTATAATCCAGATATCATTCTTACTAATCTTAGATATGAGTACAGTTTCTCCATACCTTTCATCTTCATCTGAATCATCCTTCACAGCTACAAATACTATCTCAATATCATCATCTGGTTCGGTGTCAGTATCTTGATCTTTGCAAGTAGCTAGATAGCTAGCCTTCTTGCATTTGTCCTTGTGATCTCGGGTATCACTTCTTTTTGACCGTCGGTAACCTCTGTAATCTTTGTTGTCACCTCTGTCAGATTTATTCTCAAAAGATCTGTTATCACTTATGTCATCTTTTCTTTTGTTAGGACATCTTGTAGCAAAGTGTCCAATCTCTTTACAATTGAAACATACAAGTGATAACTTGCCTTTGTATTTACCTTTGCCTCTTAGCATTCTTCTCGCCATGAGTGCTTCAATTTCATCTAGATCTTCTTATTCACTTTCACTTTCACTGTCTCTTCTAGATGACTGTCTCTGACTAGATTTGCTTATTCTCATAGAAGACTTGAATGCAGACTCTAAGCTTGGTAAAACACTATTATCAAAATTATTCATTTCAAATGAAATTAGTCTACCAATCAGGCTATCAAGAGTGACTGTATTGTTTTCTACTGCTCTCATTTCTTGAATAGCAGATACTTTAATAGCATATACAGGCAATAAGGTTCTTAAGATTTTACTTACCACTGTCTCCTCTTCAAGTGTACCTCCATCGCCTCGTATAGCATTGACTACTTTTATTCTTGTGTTGTACTAAGTGATGTTTTCACCTTCTTTCATTCTGAGATCATCAAACTTTCATCTTAGGCTTTCTGCCTTGGCTCTCAGAACATTTTTATCACCTCCATGTACAAGCTTTAACTTATCCCACATTGTCTTTGCATTTTTGCAATCTTTGACATCCTCAAATTTAGCATCAAAGAGTGAGGCAGAAAGCTCTATAACCATGCAGTTATGTTCATGATTTACTCTCAATTGATCTACCATCAATGGTCCTATAGGCAACACATATTCAGTATCTAAGTATTGATTAATATCATTACCAATACCTGATAAATGGAGTTTTATTCTGCTTTGCCATGAAGCAAAGTTGTCTTTGTTCAACTTGGGCACATCTCGTCTGTTCATCTTGTGATCTTTACTTAGGTCTTGAAACCTTCCTTCTAAGCACACAAGCTCTGATACCAATTGTTAGTAATAACTGAGAGGGGGGGTTAATCAGTGGCCTCAAAAATTTATCCTTTTAAACTTTAATCCACCAATCTATACACCTCGGATTATTAAGTCCCTACAAGATGTATGCCTTTGAAATACTTGAAATAAATAACTACTTGTCAGTTTACCTTGTCTGTCCTTATTCTCCTTGATTACCGATAAGCAGTAAAACTTATTTACCGATACTCAGTAAATATGCAGAGTATACCAATCAACCCAGAAATGCATATGTGAAATGTAAAATAATAAAGTAATAGACCATACACACATAACACATAGATTTTAACGTGGAAACCCTGTTAAGGGAAAAACCACTGGGACCGGTACCCCAAATTTTCACTCTTCTAAAGTGAGCCCTGTTAGGAGCCAACCATGTTAAAGGTTACAAACACATGGTTAAGTGTGACCTTGTTAGAGGATTTTTATACATAGGTTGTCACTTAGTATCTGGCATCTATGCTACCATCCTTGAATCAGCCTCTAGACTGTCAATAGGCTTTATGCTAATCTTACTACCATCCTTGAATCATCCTCCTTCTTAGACTGTCAATAGGCTTTAGGTAAGACCGATGCTACTATCATGAGTCAACTTTTTTGGTAATCTGTTAGGATATACCTCAATTATAGAAGATGGTTAAGTCCTGCTCTGTTAAGAGACTTAATGCTTCAATGGTTAAACTGAAACACAATGACATGTTTCTAATGCAACTTTGAATTGCAGATATTCAGATCTTTTTACATACAATACCTCTCTGATCAATGTATCAATTCAATTCCTTTGTGCTTCACCCTTTCTGCTCTATGATGTTGTGCTTCATTGTTCATCGGTGTCTGCAGAATTCTTTAGCTCTCCCTTAGCTTGATTGATGAGGACTGTATGAATTTTATCCTTCATCAGTTTCTCTTTAGCATCTTCTTTCAATTTACTCCCCCGTGTATCTGATTGCTTGCAGAAATGAATTATGCTTGTCTCTTATATAGACATGATATTCCTTAATTCTTGATTCTTGATTCTTGATTCTTGATTCTTGGCGTGAAAAACAATCCAGCCAAATTTATTTACGACTTTAACTCCTGATTTATCTCATAGTTATCTTCTTGCCAGCTATATAAATCAATTGCTTAACTGTGGTTGAATAAAACAAATAAAACAATTAGTTAGGTCTATCCTTAAGCTCTGCCAGCTAGATATTTTGTCATTTTCTGATCTCTCTGTTCTGTCAGTCAATTCTGCAGTTCGTCACCAGTGACAACTGCCAATTCCGTCGGTGCAACTTCAGTTAGCTTCGGGATCTCCGTCCGTCGGGCATCATTGGATCTTTCTCATTGGGAAACACTTTTTTTATCTCGTCAGGCATCCTGTGATTCTTCTTCATCAGGCAACACTGTCTTCTGCTCGTCAGGCATCACTGTGACTTTTTCTCTATTTTTACCGATGTTGTGCGCTCTGTCAGTGTTGTCTGTCACTTAGGGAACACATGACTTTTATGCATTGCTGAAAGCATAACCTCTGTTCCATTGATTCTCTGAAGTCTTTATCATTATGTTTATGACCATACAAATGATATCAAGTTGACATCAATGACAATACAAACCATTAACTGATTTAATGTTTTGCATCATCTTCAACTTAACATTATCAAACATTCAATCAGTTACATGTCATCAATTTTAACGTGGAAACCCTGTTAAGGGAAAAAACCACTGGGAACGGTACCCAAAATTTTCACTCTTCTAAAGTGAGCCCTGTTAGGAGCCAACCCTGTTAAAGGTTACAAACACATTTTTAAGTGCGGCCTTGTTAGAGGATTTTATACATAGGTTGTCACTTAGTATCTGGCATCTATTTTTCTACCATCCTTGAATCAGCCTCCTTCTTAGACTGTCAATAGGCTTTAGGCAAATCTTGTTACCATCCTTGAATCAACCTTCTTCGTAGGTTGTCAATAGGCTTTATGCAAATTCAAAGCTACTTTCATGAATCAACCTTTTTGGAAATTTGTTAGGACATACCTTAATTATAGAAGATGGTTAAGTCCTTCTCTGTTAAGAGACTTGATGCTTCAATGGTTAAACTAAAACATTATGACCTATTTCTAATGCAACTTGAATTGCAAATTTTCAGATCTATTTAAGTACAATACCTCTTTGATCAATGTATCAATTCAATTCTTTGTGCTCCACACTTTCTACTATGTGATGTTGTGCTTCACTGTTCATCGGTGTCTGCAAAATTCTTTAGCTCTCCTTCAGCTTGATTGATCAGGACTGTATGAAGTTATCCTTCACCAGTTTCTCTTCAGCATCCTCTTTCTATTCACTCCCCTTCCGTGTATTTTATTGTTCATGATTTTGGAAATGAATTATGCTTGTCTCTTATATAGACATGATGTTCCTTAATTCTTGATTCTTGATTCTTGATTCTTGATTCTTGATTCTTGATTCTTGATTCTTGATTCTTGGCGTGAAAAACAATCCAGCCAATCTGATTTATGGCTTTAACTCCTGATTTATCTCGTAGTTATCTTCTTGCCAACTGTACAAATCTTCTTTAAATCAATTAATTAACTCTGGGTGAATAAAAAAAATAAAACAACCAGTTAAGTCTATCCTTAATCTCTGCCAGCTAGATATTTTATCATTTTCTAAACTCTATGTTCTATCAGTTAACTCTACAGTTAGTCGTCGGTGACAACTGCCAGTTCCATCGGTGCAACTCCAGTTAGCTTTGGGATCTCCATTTGTCAGGCATCATAGGATTTTGCTTTGTCGGGCAACACTGTCTTCTTCTCGTCGGGCATCACTGTGACTTTTTCTTTGCCTTTACCGATGGTGTGCACTCCGTCGGTGTTGTCTGTCACTTAGTGAATACTTAAATTTTATGCATTGTTGAAAGCATAATCTCTGTTCCGTTGATTCTCTGAAGTCTTTTTCATTATTTACATGACCATACAGATAATATCAAGTTGACATCAATGAAAATACAAACCATTAACTATTTTAATGTCTTGCATCATCTTCAACTTAACATTATCAAACATTCAATCAATTACATGTCATCATATGTACCTTTTAAATTTGGGGTTTTCTATGGCAAGGGAAATTAGCTCATATTGGCTCACTATGGAAGGATGAGGAAAAAAATGGGATAAATGAAAGATGGGAGGGAAAATTGTTAATTTTATTTTAGATATGGTTGGATTCCTTCAGGCTGACATAGATAACATAAAGGTTGTGATGATATAACTATTTTGATACAATAATTATATATAATGATAATATAATTATTATATTATTGTGATATAATATAATTATATTTTTATTGTGATAATATAATTATATTTATTATGATCATATATTAATTATATAATTAATTAATATATAATTAACATTTAATTGCCACATGTGAAGAGTGGTGACCCTTGGTGAAAGGGCACCTCTCGCATATATAATAAGATGTGCAATCTCATTTATTAAATATAACAACTAAAAGAAAATGCAAATATATACATCATAATGCTCAGGGGAGACAATAATGTATTGTCTATGGTTGGGAGGACAATAATGGATTCATTATTTGTGGTTCAACGAGTACAATCATAAAATCAGCATGGTATCAAAGACGACTGGTTCAAAGTTGGGAGTTGAAATATCAATCAATGTAGCATAGATTAGATATCATTGTTCAATGTGGATTTTTTTCTACATACTAAGTCATGGATGCTTAGGAAGATGTCTAAAACCTACAACTAAAAACATGTCTTCCTTAACAAATTGTCATCTAGAGTGATAACTTGTTTCACTGCCAATGAATTTGATCACCATAGTTGTGAATCGTGAGTTTGACACAAATGTGATCTGGAGTGGTTGTTGCTCACCATATATGAAGATGCAAATTCTTTGGTGCCAAGATTCTGTGAGGAATACCTGAGATGATGTGTGCTTTCTTTTATGGTTTCTACATAGCGTATATGGAATTCCAGAATTGATGCAGTCAAGGATGGAGATACCTCAAGGAGATTAGTCCAACCTTGCAACCAATATAACACAGTGGAAGAAACAAGACAAGAAGGAAGAAAATGAGAGATTCAACCTTTATTTTCATTGGAAAATCATTTACAACATATCTGCAATATGTTGCTTCACATATCAGTCATACTAATTACACTCAAAACCCTCACAAATCCTACCCAAGCTAAGCCAAATAATATTATGAGATCACTTGTCCCTTAGGAACAACTCCATAAGCTTATAAAGCTATCACAACATCTAGTTGGCCTAGAAAAGATTATCTTTCCCAATAATTGAGAAAATGTTTTACGACAAATAGGTTAGGATCCAAATCTTTAGGAACAACCTCCAATGAAAGGATTAAGAGATGTGATCACACAATAATGTTGGCTCCAAACATAACAATGAGTTGGCATGATTGCGTATGGAAAATCTCGCTGGAAGATTAGAAAATGATTGAAAACACAACAACCAACCGGGAAAATGAGGAACAAAACAAACACATGAAGAATCTGCCATAACTTATGCGCAGTGAAACCAAATGATGTGTGATCATAGGATAAGCTCTAGGTCGAAACCAAGAACACATTTTCATGACCGCAACTCAAAAGAACAAGAACAGATCAACTTCCAACCAAAATACCAGGCTGATCAAACAAGAAAGATAAAAATATTTTGTTGGATGCAAAATTTCCAAGATCCTAAGATGCTCCTGCATCAGACACCCTAGGTAAAATAAAATTTTCCTTAAGAGAAACTTATGAACATTTGACAACTTGTGGAACAAAAATCCCTTGTTTTTTTTATCCAAACATTCTCTTTATCTATAAATCTTTGTCTATGTACCTCTGTTCTATCCTCTATCATATTCATCAACTGATCCCTTTCTGTACTCAGTATTTCATATCCTCTATCAACACTGAAACTCATATCACTACCTCCTCCATCTTGCATAAGTGATCTACCTCTATTACAAACCTTCATCTATTCAACAACCAAAGTCTTATGATGTTGCTTCACCTTGCCTGTCTTGCAATCTAATACCAACTTTCCTTCATCAAATCTGCCTTCAAGATCCTTCTTTCTATCCACACTAAGTTTTGTAGTCTTCTTATCATGAATAGCTCCTCTATCAAATTTTCAACGTATTCCCAATAGAACATGACAAGCACTCATAGACACCATATCACATAACACTTCATCTCTGTAAGGTCCAATGTTGAAGTTAACCAAACATTTATCCTTCACCTCCACCATGTGTTCATCTGAAAACCAAATTATCCCATAAGGAAAAGGATGTTTAAGCCTCTTCAATCCAAGTTTTTCACCATCTCTTATGATACCAAGTTGTCAGTACTACCACTATCCATAACAACCTTACAACATTTACCTCTTGATTTGCAAATAGTCCTAAAAAAATTCCCCCTTTGTAAAGGTTCAGCTTCCTTCTCACTCAACATAACTCTCCTAAGCATAAGAGACTCTCCTATCTCAGGTTCTACTTCAATAACCACTACTTCATCAGTAACTTGTTCCTCATATGCCATAAGATTTTATTTTCCCATTTTCTTACTAGATCCTTCAGAATGTTGAAAATCCCTATGTCCTATGCCACTCTTACTAGATCCTTCAGAATGTTGAAAATCCCTATGTCCTATGCCACCACATTTGAAACAAGTACCTTTGTACTCCTTGCTACCCTTCCCTCTTCTAGGTATTTTATAGTCAGATTCAACTTCAATGGTTTGCTT
Source organism: Thuja plicata (assembly GCA_018584345.1). Taxonomy (NCBI): domain Eukaryota; kingdom Viridiplantae; phylum Streptophyta; class Pinopsida; order Cupressales; family Cupressaceae; genus Thuja; species Thuja plicata. The sequence continues at coordinate 3,402,958 of MU227884.1, forward strand.
CTCTTTGCCATTTTTGCTATCTTGTTTCTCTCTTCCTCTGGGGTTGCTTTGTCTTCTCTTTGACTTATCTTCTTCCCAGAATGCATACTGATAAGCATCCTCAATAGTAGAAATCCTCAACATACTCAACTCATCCTGAATGTTAAATCTCATACCATTAACATTCCTATCCACCTTCTCCTTACATACTTCCTTGTGACAAGATCTGTTAGTCATCTTATAGAATTCTTCTATGTATTCCTCTATTCTCATGTATTTTTGCCTGAAGTTCTACAACTTCTTAAACAACTCTAATTCATAATCCTTTGGAATGAATTTAGCTTTTAACCTAGCAATCATTACCTTCCATCTAGTGATTTTATTTTCACCATGATCCTCCCTATCTTTCTATAATTTCTTCCACCATAAGGCAGCATGACCCTTCAACTTAGTTTTCGCTAACCTAACCCTTTTTGGATCTCTGACGTCTTCAAGCTCAAAGTAGCCTTCTAGTTCTCCAATCCAATCTATCAAATCCTCACGTTGCAAAGAACCAATGAAAGTAGAAACATCTATCCTATGAATTTTACTCACTTGTGCCATATCTCTCAACAAAATTTCCTCATTTTTCAAGGATCTCAGTATTTACAGTCTTGAGATCTTCAGCAGCCTCCTCAAATTCTTCTTCAATCTCTGGATTCCTTCTTAATCCAATCAACACATTTCTGATCTCATTTCTCATCTCAACTCTAAATTCTTCCATCATTTTCTCTATCCTTCTAGGGTTCATTCTTTTGGGTGGCATCTTTCCAATCCTCAGGTGCAACTACCTCTCCCACTGGTGATCTATTACAAGATGCTCCTTCATCTAGTAATATGTTAGACACACATGCAACCTACATCCAATCGGCATGCCTTCAACTCTTAACAACCAATAGAAAATCCTTCCTTTCCTCCTTGCACCAGTTCTCTGTGATTGCAAGTCAGATATTCACTCTACCCCCTTGCAATCAATGGTTCTAGGGCTTTATAAGTCAAAAACTCGGATCTACCAACATCAAAATCTCAACCTCAACCTTGTTCAACCTTATGCTCAACCATGCTTTGATATCACTTGATGCAGTAAAGGATGGAGAAACCTCAAGGAGATCTTGTCCAACCTTGCAGCCAATATAACACAATAGAAGAAACAATACAAGAAGGAAGAAAATGAGAGATTTTGCCTTTATTTTTATTGGAAAATAATTTAAAATAGATCTGCAATATGTTTTTTCACATGCCAAGCACACGCGCCTGATTACACTCAAAACCCTCACAAATCCTACCCAAGCTAAGCCAAATAATCCTATGAGATCACATGTCCCTTAGGAACAAGTCCATAAGCTTATAAAGCTATCACAACATCTATTCAGCCTAGAAAATATTACATTTCCCAATAATTGAGAAAACATTTTACAATAAATAGGTCAGGACCAAATCTTTAGGAATAACCTCGAATGAAAGGATTAAGAGATGTGATCACACAATAATGTTGGCCCGAAAAATGATCGAAAACATAACAACCAACTGGTAAAATGAAGAACAGGATAGACACACAAATAATCTACTATAACTTATGCGCAAAAAAACAAATGATGTGTGATCGTAAGATAAGCTCAAAGGTCAAAACCAAGAACATGTTGTCACAGTCGCAACACAAAAGAACAAGCACAGATCGACTGCCAACCAAAACACGAGGTTGATCAAATAAGAAACACAAAATATTTTTGTTGGATGCAAGATTTCCAAGATCCTAAGATGCTCCTTAATCAAGAATAAAAGTTTTACATTATAGATTTTTATTGTCTTACTGAAAAATAACTTCCCAAAACTGAAGAATTTTATTGAATAATATTTTAAATTTTAACGCTGGAGAAAATCATTTTAAATAGCACAAAAAATTAATGTGTGAAGCGCATAAGACAAATGATAAATATTTGAGTAGATTGGAACATAATATGTGTGTGACCTTTCATAGCTAAGTTTTTGTAAGCAATTATATCAACATCTGTATATTGAATATTTTATTGGACTTGTTTCCAAGAGATAAATAATGTCAATAATATCAGTGCTTGTGATTAAGATTGGAAAAATATTGGCAGAATATCATTGGGCTTAGCCTATTCTAATGTGATTCCAACATATATATAGACCCTGAGATACAAAACCCAAGGATATACACTCACTTAAGTTTCATTAACTTTGCAAACATCAGTTGACACTGATTAATAATTGAATGGTGCAATTATGTTCAGCTTGTTCATATAGTTCCTCAACATATTAACTGTAAATAGGCATAGACTCTACTCTTGGTTTGGATAATATAGCATTAATGCCCTCTCTTGTTGCAGTGTACATTTTGAGTGCATTTGATCAAAATGTGAGATCATGGGCCTTCATAGCCATGGCGTGAGCTCCAATTGTTGATGGAATTGTGACATAGCCAAGGTAGGAGGGTCCAAAAAAATGAATAGTCCAACCTTGTAGCAAGAGTTACACAACAGAAACTCAAATATTTCAAGAAATAAACACACTAATCTAGAGTATAGAACACACATGCAACATTTTCATAAAAAGGTAAAACAATTACAAAGCTCTTCAATACCGTTCAACATGCCCATCTCAGATGCCAGGGACTTATAAGAAAGAAACATATTTATTCTTCCCAACCTATGACTGAAAAACAACCTCCTTCAAACCCTAGCTTACTGCCTTCAACCTCCTAAAACAAGAACCAAGACCCAACTTAAATACAAGACCGCAACCTAACAGGTCGGCCTCAAGATTACATTTCCCAAGAAAAACAAAATGTGTTACCAACTAACTCCAATTCGGCCTCCGATCTAAGATCTTTAACCAATGAATATATCACAATGAGCGATCATACAAACAAGTCGGCCAACATGTAGCCACATGGGAAAATGATCCATAAGCATCACTGAGAAAGGAAATCCAACCAATGATTCAAACACTGACTGGTTCAAGAACATGAAGAACACATTCTAAACACATCCAAAGAATCTAGAATAACTTTAGGCGTGATACTCCAAATGAGATGTGATCATAGGAAAATCTTCCTAATGATCTCTAAAACATGAATCTATGACCGTAACCACCAAGGATCTGTAGAACTCAACTGTGACTGGAAACACATAAATTGGGGACCAGGAACAACAAAAATTCAGATTTTTTTGGTTGATGCAAGATTTCAATGAAACCAAGATGCTCCTGCATCAAACACCCTAGGTTATTTGAAAAGTGAGCCTCTCACTTTGTTAAGATGAAGGAAAACCAAATCGGTTTAATTCCACCTCATAAATCCATGAATAATCCTCAATTGGTATGTTCTTCCACTTAACAAGATATTCCTCATACTTCTTTCCTCTAGTGCTTCAAACAATTTGGGTATCCATGATTTGTTCAACCTCCTTCTTCTGCTTCTTAGGATACTGTAATTCACTCTCTCATCCATCTCCCTCATTTCTATCTAATTCATGATATTCATACAAGTTTTCTATGTTGAATACACTTGGTATGTCCATGTCCTTTGGTAACTCAACTTCATAAGCATTCGCTGACTCAACTTTCTTAGAATCCTACAAGGTTCAAACTTCTTTATCTTCAATTTACTATAAGTACCAACTGGAAATCTACCCTTTCTCAGGAAAACCATCACTTCATCACCAACTGAAAACTCCTTATTTTTCCTTTGTCTTTCATTTCTCGCCTTAGACTTATCATTCATGCTTTCCAAATGTTTCTTAACTCTAGCATGCAAATCCTTCATATGATCGGTAAATTGTTTTGCTTCAGCACTCCTCTTTTCTTCAACACTGATATCTCTCAATTTTGTTTCTCCTTTAGGATGTAAACCATAAAAAATCTCAAAATGTTTCCTCCCAGTTCTCCTATCCACTGAATCATTATAAGAAAACTCAGCTTGTGCCAAAACCAAATCCCAATTACCTACTTTCTCACCAACCAAGCATCTCAGTAGATTACCTAAACTTCTATTAACAACTCCAGTCTGTCCATTAGTATGTGGGTGAAATGTAGAACTAAAATTCAATTTTGTGTTAAGCTTCCTCCAAAGTGTCCTCCAAAAATATCCAAGAAACTTAGTATCCCTATCCGAAATAATGATCTTAGACAACCCATGCAATCTGACAATGTCCTTGAAAAATAAATCAACTATATGTACTGCATATGATGTCTAGTTACAAGGAATTAAATGAGCCATCTTTGAAAACCTATCAACCACCATAAATAATGAATCAATACCTCTTTGATTCTTTGAAAAACAAAGCACAAAATCCATGATAATCTCCTCCCAAGGCTTCACTAGTACAGGTAATGGTATATACAATTGAGTATTCTTACTATTCCCTTTTGCAACTTTACAAATCCTACACTTCTGAAAACAAATTCCTAACATCCTTATGAATCTACGGCCAATAATATTGTTGCTTGATAACTTCTATTTTCTTATCAATCCCAAACTGTCCAGCTAATCCTCCACAATGCTTCTCCATAATCAAACTTTCCCTCATAGATCCTCTTGGTATACACAAATGAACTCCTTTGAACAACAATCTATCATGTAGGAAATAATCCTACAAATAAATCCTATCAGTAACCAAAGGTTCCTTGCAAGCTTTCCAAATGTGTAGATCCAATCCTACTCCACTCGAATAACAAGGATTAGTAGCACCGATTTGCAATGGGGGAAAGAAATCAAAACTACTAAGAACAAAATCTATGGACAATAAAATAACAAGCAATCAAAGAGGAAAACAAACGAATTCAAACCACAATGCTTGTTCAGCCTCTATTGCTTCTCTCTACTCCTTTTGAAACGTTGTGTGAATGGTGCTCAGTATTGGTATCGACAATGTCTGTGACTTGGGAGTGTTGAGAAAATGATATTGATATGATCACAAGAATGTTTGATGCTTCATAAGAATCCTGCAGAGTAAGTGTGCACAAAGCTTGAAATCCTGGATCCTTCGAATGGTTGAGAAGGGTTGATTATATAGGATATGGAAAATGATTTGGACAGATGAGATCGATCCCAAAAATTGGAGAATGAATGGTTGAGATCAAAAGGAACTGGAGAAGAAATCATTAAACTCCGCCTCTTCAACTTGTAGAGAAGAGGTGACGTTTTAGTTAACTGAGGAGCAACCAGTAAACTCTACCTCTTCAACTTGGAGAGAAGAGGGAACGTTTAGTTAACTAAAAAGAAATCAGTAAACTCCACCTCTTCAACTTGGAGAGAAGAGGGAATGTTTAGTTAACTGTAAAGCAACCAGTAAAGTCTACCTCTTCAACTTGGAGAGAAGAGGGGGTGTTTAGTTAGCTGAAAAGTTGATCAAGAGTTACCTTTTTTAACTAGAGAAAGGATTTATTTAAATATTTAATTGATTTTTGAAATTAAAGTATTCAAACATGAGATAATTGAATTACCTTTTGATTCAAATAGAATTTTTGAGTGAAATTAATTTAATTAGAAGAATTAATTAATAAGTTTAAATATTTAAATTTAAACTTTAGGAAATTGAATTTAATTAATTAATTAAGGTTAATTTATTAAATAGAATTAATTATTCAATTAATTTTGAGGATATGATTAAATGATCTAGGGAATGGATTTTAGATGAAATAGATGATTAATTAATGATTAAAAACTCATTAACTAATAGATGAAAATTAGTGTTTTGATGTATGGTTGCAAGTATGTCCATTTTAGGGTGTCTACACCAAGGTTCAACAAAATCAAGATCATGCTTATACAAAGTATTCAATTCATCAAATCCAAGCAATGTCACCTTCATTTTTCTCATAAGATTTCTTCTTCTACTCAATGCATCAGCAACTTTGTTAGATTTACCACTCCTATGCTTCAACACAAAATGAGTAACTCTATAAGAATTCAACCCATCTCATATGTCTCTGATTCAACTCACTCTGACTATGCAAATACTGTAAATCCTAATGATCAGTATATAATACCAACTCCTTAGGCAATAACTAATGTCTCCACTTCTTCAAAGCTTGAACAATAGCATAAAGTTATTGATCATAAACAAAATAATTTCTCCTTGAATCACTTTTCACTAAAGTAAGCAACCGGTCTACCTTCTCAACTTAGTACAGCTCTAATTGCACTTACACGAGCATTACAGTCTACTTGAAAAACCTTCCTAAAATTTGGTAGCGCTAACACAGGTTGTTCAATTACCTTTTTCTTCAATAAATCAAAGCTTCTTTGTGCTCCATGTGTCCATCTGAATTCCTTCTTATTACTCCTTATTGTCTTAGTCATAGCATTGCAAACATAAATGAAATTCCTAATGAACTTCCTATAAAAAATTGTCAAGACATGAAATAATCTTACCTCACTAACACTTTCAGATTCATACCATTCAACAATTGCTCTAACCTTCTAAGGATCCATCTTCAATCCTTCATCATAAATTGCTCTAATACCACCTAACACAACCAAGATATACAAGCTCATTCTTCATAAAATTACACTTCTTCAAATTTATCAGCAACTTCTCCTCTCTTAACCTCTGAAATATTTGCCTTACATGCAACAGGTGTTCCTCTTTTGTCGTACTAAAAATTAGAATGTCATCCAAATAAACTATGACAAACTTACCCATAAATTCCTTCATCCACTCATACAAACCTTCTTTAGTCTTAAAAGCATTCTTACATTCATCACCTTCTCTTATTTTGATATGATGATAACCACTCTTCAAATCAATCTTTGTGAAATACTTAGCTACACTCAAGAAATCCATTATGTCATCCATCCTATGTAAAGGAAACTGGTACTTGATAGTAATCTTGTTTATTGCTCTAGAATTTGTACACATCCTCCACTATCAATCCTTATTAGGTTCCAATACTTCAGGTACTACACAAGGACTCAAACTTTCTCTGATTAATCCTTTCTGCAAAAACTCATGTACTTGTCTATTCAATTCCTCGTTCTCTGATGGTTTCAACCGGTGAGTTTCTTTATTAGGTAAACTAGCTCCAGGAATCAGATCCATGCAATGAGTGATACTCCTAACTAATGGAAAACCATCAGGTACATTATCCGAAATCACATTTGCATACTCATCCAACGTGTTCTTAATCTCTTTAGGGTATTCACCTCCCATATCTATATATGTAGTCTTCTTTGGAAAAATAGAAAAACAAACATTCTCATGCCTCATACCTTCCAAGAATTTCCTTCCATCAACCATGCAAATTATAGCACTGGTACAAATTTTCCCTTTGAAAGGTTCCTCCAAAGGCGTCAATCTTTGCTTCATATCATTAGCCACAAAAGCATATGGATTTATTCTTCCATCATGTATAGCTTGTCTATCATACTGTCAAGGTCTACCCAACAAAACATGACATACATCCATAGGCATTATATCACACAATACTTCATCATGATATTTCCCTAATTTCAACTTAACCCAACATTGTTCACTTACCAACACGTTGTGGTAATCTTTTATCCATGCAATCTCATAGGGTTTAGAATGTCTCAATCTCTGCAACTGCAACTTGTCTACCATTTCCTCATATGCAAAATTCTTAGAACTACCACCATCAACAACAACTTTACATACCTTACCACCAACAAGACATCTGGTTCATAACATGTTATTTCTTTGCCAAGAGTTCTCCATCTTTTCATCATGGTACAAGTTTCTCCTCATGATCAATGTTTCTCCCTTTTCAACCTGGTTGTTGTTAACTGATTTAAAAGATCCCTCTATTTCCACAAAATTTGTCCTTCTGCTGCCTTCATTTCTTCTTTCAAATCCACTTTTTTGCACTCAAAGACCCTATGACCTTCTCCACCACACTTGAAAGAAGTTCCCTAAAACACCTTGTTATCATCTCTTCGGTAGCCCTCATACCTATAGCCACCACTATAAGAATTCCTTTCAGGAGTCTTCTCCTGTGTCTTCCCTTTATCAGAGTCACTAACTAATCTACCACCTCTACCTCTCTGGAATCTTCCACCTCTATCTCTTGGCCTTTGTTCTTGTCTTCGATTCAACTTGTCTTCATCCTTTAGGGTAATAGTCTTGGGTTATTAATTAAATCATTTTGATCTAATTACTAACTCATACCTATAGCCACCACTATAAGAATTCCTTTCAAGAGTCTTCTCCTTTGTCTTCCCTTTATCAGAGTCACCAACTGATCTACCACCTCTACCTCTCTCGAATCTTCCACCTCTGCCTCTTGGCCTTTGTTCTTGTCTTCTATTCAACTTGTCTTCATCCTTTAGAGTAATAGTCTTGGGTTATTAATTAAATCATTTTGATCTAATTACTAACTCACCTATTCACTCTAGTTGCTTAAGCCAACCTTAGGGTTTCCCTTTTAGGGTTTCATGATTCTTTTTTAAGGAATCACCTCTTTGTATTTCATAACAGATAATCATATTGTAATACATTGTTCATATAGAAGATTGTTCTTTTGAATGTGCATATGATACCTCTGGCTTTTTGGCCTCCATAGATTTTTCTTGCTTTCTGTTCTTTGCTTCTTCCATGTGACAGGGTTATGCATGTAGGTGTTCTTGGGAGATTAGGTTACTACCTATTCTAACATGGTATCAGAGCCTTTTTGTGGCTCTTTGTTCGTGTTTTGTTGAAGTGTTTCAGAAATAGGAGGTTCTCTGTAGGACGATATTTTTTGTGAAAAAAAATTTGGTGCATTTTGGGCTCAAACGAACATCACCATTGAACTTAGAGCACCCAAAATCCCCAGAAAACATATAAAACTTGTCCATTTTGGACAACGTGGCTCTGAGGCAAAAACATTTGGTTTCCAATGTCATACGGGAATGAAAACCGAGAAAAAAAAAATTTAAACCATTTTTTAAGGTTTTTTTGCATTTTAAATAACGCAGCCAATGCATTTTTGAAACGCTCCACCAGCGCTGCACCACCCGCACCTTCGCGGCCAGCTCTGCCGCCCGGCCCCCGCCGGCCCCGCTCCGCTCCGCCGAATCCTCCGCCCGGCCCCGCCGCCTACAACGTCGCTCAGAGGGTTTTTCAACCCCGCGGGCCCCTTTTACCGCCAACGGCGATCACATGAGTGACCGGGAGCTCCACTCTAGCCCCCTGCGCGCGCCATGCACCCAAGGGCCAAGGTTTTTTCAGCCCCAGGGGCTTTAAATTTTTTTTGGTACCCTTTTTGACCCTCTAATAGTGTTTTTTCTCTATCTGGAGCATACGGAGGTCTTTTTCCGACTTCTTTATATCGTTAGAAAGCTCTTTCTGAGATCTTTCCTATGATGGAGGTTGGGGTTTTGGGTTCTACTATTTTGACAGTGTTTTTTCTGTCAAATTCTGATGTTTTTTTTTGCCTTCTGGGAGCCCTATCTTGCTCATCTGAACTCCTTTTTTGGCAAACCAGATATCATCGGAAAGCTGGTTCAGTGAGTTTTTTAGTGGCAGGGGTCTTTTATCCGAATTCTGCTCCAAGTTCTTTCTCCTTTGAGTTTTTCACTTTCGCACTCTGGCGGATTACTTGGGTTCTACAGGTCCTGGGATCTCTTCTTCTATTCTTCTGACTCACTCTTCTTTCTGACTTTCTGAGCATTGTATGCTTCTCTTCTGTAGCATTCTCTTTTATGTAAACGCACTAAGATAAAGTGCCTGCTTCTACATATGTGGAATTTCAAGCACCTTGTGTTTGTTTGTACTCGCACTCAATTATAAAGTGCCATGGGGGGTTATGATGTTTTGCCTTATGTGCTCATCCACCTTTGTCAAGTGAGCATACCTTCCATGACATTAGCCCATGTTGTGTGTCCATGACATCGCCCTTCATCCTATGCTTATACTTATGTTGCACTGTTGGTGTTCCTGATTCTTCTTCCTGCAGTTGTTTCTGGCATTGCATTTCAGTGTTCCTGTCACCCCTCTCCCTGTTCAGCATTATGGGGGGGTTCACCTGTTGGTTCTATTGCTTCCTTGGTTTGGTTGAGTGATCTACGTATTCAGTTCTTGTTCCTATGTACTAGGCGGATGCAATGGCTAGGCACCTATGCATTTCGGTGAGATGGATCATCTACTATATAGACACTCGTTCATTCCTACTTTTGGAGGTCACCTCTTCGATTGATCAACTCTTCAGACTTTTTCTTCTCTACCTGGTCATACACTATTTCAATGGGGGTTCCAGTAGTTACTTCTGACAGTGTTTGCAACTTCATGCTTCGGAGATGCTATACATGCTCTTTCTTGTTCCTTTCTTTGGGATTTTCCCTAGATTGGAGGCTTGTTTCCTTCATCTAGTTCATCTCTTTTTGGGGTAGAGTTTTTCCCACTGGGTTTTCCCTATTTTCCCGCTTTACAGAGATTTCTTGTATTGGGTACCTGATCAGGCCTTTGTTGTTGGGACCCTTCTTTCCTGCTTTCTGCAGTAGTCTCTTAGGTTTTGCTTCTCCCTAAGCTTATCTTAAGGGGGGTGTTAGAGTAATAGTCTTGGGTTATTAATTAAATCATTTTGATCTAATTACTAACTCACCTATTCACTCTAGTTTCTTAAGCCAACCTTAGGGTTTCCCTTTTAGGGTTTTGTGATTCCTTTTTAAGGAATCACCTCTTTGTATTTCACAACACATAATCATATTGTAATACATTGTTCGTATAGAAGATTTTTCTTTTGAATGTGCATATGATGCCTCTGGCTTTTTGGCCTCCATAGATTTTTCTTGCTTTCTGTTCTTTGCTTCTTCCATGTGACAGGGTTATGCATGCATGTGTTCTTGGGAGGTTAGGTTACTACCTATTCTAACACTAGTAAGCATATTCCACATTCTCAATCTTAATCATACTAAGCTCCTCTTGTATCGACATCCTCAAACTGTTCAGGTATCTAAAAATTCTCTCTACTTCATCCTCTTTAAAACCATATATGATATCTAACTTGTAGAAATCCTCGGTGTACTATTTCACATTCATATTCTTTTGTCTCAATTTCTGCAATCTTTTAATCACATTGACCTGATAATCAGAGGGTAAGAAATTTGCTTTCATCTTGTTCACCATCCTATCCCAAGATTTGATCTTCTCTTTACCTCTACTCCTCCTATCATTCTGAAAATGATCCCACCAAAGTGAAGCATGACTTCTTAACTTAGTACAAGCATACTTTACCTTCTTGTCTTCATCAATTCCTTCAAATTCAAAATACTTGTCCATAACTGAGATCCAATCCAACAACTCATCTGCATCCAATCGGCCATCATAATCTGGTGGATTAAAATGTGGTCTTGTATTAACCCTATTAAGAGCCCTAATAAACCTTTCTTCTCCTTGATCCACTTCAGGTTGTTCATGGGCTTCTCCTTCAACTTATTCTTCAATTTCTTCTTTGATGTCACTTATTTCTTCAATATGTCGACCTCTCCTCTAGGTCGTTTCAATCGCTTCCAATCTAGCAGAAATCTATCTCAACATGTCAACAACATTCGGGTATGCACCTCTTCCACCTCAAGCACCTGATCTCCTATCCATCTATGATAGTTCCTTTGTAACCGCGGGGCAGATCCGTATTCTGCTACTCTGCGACAATCCAAATCAGGAACCGCAATTGAAAACCTTCGCTCTAATACCACCTGATGTAGCCAAGGTAGGAGGGTCCAAGAAAATGAATAGTCCAACCTTGCAGCAAGAGTTACACAGCATAAACTCAAAGATTTTAAGAAGTAAACACATTGATCTAGAGTGTAGAACAGACATGCAACCTTTTCATTAACAAGTACAATTACAAAGCTTTACAATAGCATTCAACATGCCTAGCTCAAATGTCAGGGACTTATTACAAAGAAACCTAATTATTCTTCCTGACCTATGACCGCAAAACAACCTCCTTCAAACCCTAGCTTACTACCTTTAACCTCCTAAAACAATAACGAAGACCCTACTTAAATACACGACTGTGACCTAACAGGTCGGCCTCAAGATTATATTTCCCAAGAGAAACAAAATGTGTTACCAACTAACTCCAAGTCGGCCTCCGATCTAAGATCTTTAACCAATGAATAAATCACAAGGAGTGATCATACAAACAGGTCGACCAACACGTAGCCACATAGGAAAATGAGCTATAAGCACCGCCGAGCAAGGAAATCCAACTAACAATTCAAACACTGACCGGATCAAGAACATGAAGAACACATTCTAAACACAGCCAAAGAATCTAGCATAACCTTAGGCATGATACTCCAAATGAGTTGTGATCATAGGAAAATCTTACTAATGATCTCTAGAACACAATTCTACGACCGCAACCGCAAAGGATCTGTAGAACTTGATCACGATCAGAAACACAAAAATCGGGGACCAGGAACATCAAAAAATCAGATTTTTTTGGTTGATGCAAGATTGCAATGAACCCAAGATGCTCCTGCATCAAATTGCATTAGCATTACTAGGCATTTATCAACAGTCGATTCTATGGTGGAGATTAATGGTATCTGTACAAATCCAATCCAAATTAAATATCAATATATTCATCGTTGGCAAGGAATGTTTTCCCTAGTGTGGTGGATCATTAGGCTCAATGATTCATACTTTCAGAAGTGACGGGACTGTATTTGGAGAAGGTTGTTGAAGGAAAATATTGGCATTGTCAAGTGTGAAGTCTTATGTATAGCACAACATACAGGGCATAACAGCGACTTAGAATTTAAATCTATATAGTGGTGTTGTATATAGAAACGTTTACAGAGAGAGTTTAATCAATGCACGGCATGAGGATCTGGAGTAAATCATGACACAAGTCCCTGGTGCAAACATTAACTTGAAGGACTTGTGATTTTTTTTCTGCATACTACTGCTATACTAGATTCTTACATGTGTCATTTCTACGCCAGCTTGAGTCTGGGTTGTTGATTATGACATCAGTGGTTTTGACAGTAAGAGATTGCATTCAAGGGAGAAAGAACTTTATGCTTGCAGTCATGGGACTGAGTTGGTGGCTAAAAGTGTTTCTTTGAAGAGGGGGAAATAAAATTCAGAGGGAGTCTGATAAACCTACAGGGGCAACCTTGGATGAGAAGGTCAGGAGGTTGGTATTAGTGCTTAGAGCTTAAAGGAAGGCTCACCATCAGTGATCTCTAGAGATGTACTATAATGCATTCTTCTTTGTGAGAGAAGTTTGAGGTGTCATTCCTTGTAGCCTTTTTCTCTAAGATGGAGAAATTTGAGATATTAGCCCTTGTAGAATTTTTCTCTAATACAGAGAAATTTGAGGTGTCGAGCCTTGTAATGCATTCTTCTCTGTGAGAGAGAAGTTTGAGATGAAATCCCTTGTTCCACCCTCTGGGAGTAGCTATGGTGGATCCACCCCCTGGGAGTAACCATAGTGGATGTCATGTGAGATAATTCATGATTTAACACTTGTGCTTTTTCACCATCTTAGAGTAGCTATGGTGAACATTATGATGAGATGACGACCTCACGTTGAGTGAATCCGTGATGGGCACTTGTGCTCATTTATATTTCCATTCGTGGGAGTAGTCGTGATGGACCCTCCCTCTGGGAGTAGCCATGGTGGAGGTCATGTGAGTGACTACATGACTAAACACTTGTGTTGAGTCACCCTCTAGGATTAGCTATGGCCACCTTCATCGTAAGATGACAACATCACATGAGTGATTCCGTAATAAACACTTGTGTTTGTTTACATTTCCATTACCCTCTTGGAGTAGCCATGGTGGACATAAACTCAGATATCTGAGTAGATCGTCCCTATCTAAGAGGGAGTGTTGAAGATAGCATAAGGGGGACAAACTAGGAGTTGTCGAGAATGATTCCTCCCTAGCTAAGAGGAAGTGTTAATGTTATTGTAGCTATGGTCGGATTCCTTCAGGACGACATAGATAACATAAAGGTTGTGACGATATATATATATATATATATATATATATATATATTCCTTACAATTTTGATAGTATTAACTATTTTAATATTTGTCATTACATTTGTTTTCACTGAAATAAATGGTCTTCCACAGGTGAGGAAATATCCAGCAATGTGGACATATGGTTGACATTATCGGTAGAAAGTGTAGATGTAAAGAGACGATCCTTTAATTGTGGCATCATGGTTGACTTCAAGCAATCCAGTCGATCAAGCTTAAAAGATAAGAATATAATTGAAGTGACTCTACAATATGTTGGGAAAATACAAGAAATTATTGAGTTTGATTACTGCTCTTTTAAAACTTGTATTTTTAAGTGCAGATGGTATGAAGCATTTGAGAGAACACGAAGACACAATACTCGTAGTGGATTATTTTCTATAGATAACAGTGCAAATAAAACTTAGATGATCTCTCAAGATGGCAAGTGAATTCTTGAAATAGATCAAATTGTGAATATCACAAGTATTATAGTGATAATATAATTATATTATTGTAGTGATAATCTAATTATATTTATTATGATTATATATTAATTATATAATCAATTAATATATAATTAACATTTAATTAATGGGGCCACATGTGAAGAGTGGCGACCCTTGGTGAAAGGGCACCTCTCGCATATATAATGAGATGTGCAATCTCATTTATTAAAATATAACAATTGAAAGGAAATGCAGATATATACATCGCAATGCTTGGGGGAGACAATAGTGTATTGTCTATGGTTGGGAGGGCAATAATGGAGTCATTGCCCGTGGTTCAACGAGCACAATCAAAAAATCAACAAACATAACAAGGGATACATGGCTTGATGTCTCAAGTTAGCTTCACAATTCAAAAATATTTAGTCTTTGTCTTTGTTCCCTTATTCTCTCATAAATTCTCTATAATTCACTTGTATGTTGGAGAAGGAAATGATAAAAAGTTGTCTCAATGATGCCTTCTAAGTGAGTTGGAGGAAAAAGAAAATAAAAAAATGAGCCTATAAGTTTTCAAGGAAGTTATAATTGAAAACATGGTGAGGATTAAGACATTAATGGATGGGTAAAGTTATTGTTTCACATTTGTCCATGGAACTAGTGCACACTCGCTTCATGCATCTAGACACTAGCACCCAACTAGCACAGGTTTCTTTGCATTGTCCAAATTCCATTTTGGGGGGATTTGTAGATAAGAGACTCCTCGAGCTAGGATCACTTGTATTGTTCTTTTGTGATCAAGGGAAATGTCATAATCAAGTGAAGTGGTTCTAAAAAAACTGTTAGGGGTGGAAACCAAAAATACCCATCAATTGTCATATGGGAACATATAATTGTTTATAATAGAAACAAAGGGCAACATAGTACAATCATAACTTTGAAACGCCAACACTATCGTACAATTAATAGATATAGCCCATTAGCAGTGACACATATGGCCCATCTCAAGAACATCATTGCTATTAAAAGTAAGAAGACCCGGACTTCATGATGCTAATTATAGTTTTTACAAGATCTAACATAGAAATCATTTTTATTGGAATAGATTTTGCACATAGGTTGGTCCCTAAGAATGAAGACATCATGTTTATTTAATTACTTAGGAGAATTATTTACTCTTACAATAGATTGCATAATAAATTATACTTTTATAATGAAAGAATTAATTATAACAACCACCACACACACACTCAAATTTATGGAAGAGAAACCATGTAGTGAAAAACCCTACAAAGCATTTTTATTAAGAAAACTTACACATTTTTATGTGTGTTGTAAACATGTGAACTTTGGGACAATCAATTCCTCCTTCTGCCAAATGACCTCACATAAACCTCTATTATAGAATGAATATCTCAATGTTTACAATTTTAGATGCTCCTTCATTAATTATCATCATTGGGAAACCAAATATAGGGAAATAAGGTAGCTAGCACCATTTCAAAGTGTTATCATGTCTTTTATAAACAACATTTGTATTAATTAATGTCAAGGTAAAATCTTTTTATATTAAAAATTAAGTAAATATCTAAATATTCTTTGTAATAGATTAAAAGCATATTTATAGTAGAGAATTGTATACCTTATATTAGAAGTTTATAAATGTGTTAAATTTGGCAAGAAGTGTCCTTAATAACAAAGTTAATTTAGAATTACAGTAATTTAGAAAGCAATTCAAGAGATTTACACCATATAAACAAAAGTTGTAACATAACACAATAATTACACCCTATCTCAACAATACTATCATCCACAAGGAACTTCTCCCTCGTAGAGAGAACCCCATTAGAGTAGCAGCAAAACAAATCAAAATCATTACCACTCACAATATACTTATACCACATGAAGCGTGGTCCTCCAAATACTATTTTATTCATTTTTGCTATGTGAGTAGCAATCAATCGACAAGTTAAACAAATGTGAGCAACACACATGTACATACACATTTGTAATTCAAGACAATAGTTGTGAATCATATTTGGAGTTAACAATTACTAGGGCTTATTTTTGGAGGAGATTTGGTTTTAATATTTTTATTCAGATATCAAGTTGAAGCAAGAGATTGTGGTGTTTTTGAATAATAATTAGTGTCTTTCATGTGCTAGCATGATGGAGGATGATAGGGTTTTAATCGAATTAGCAGTCACATAGGTGGTTGTTGCAAATAGTAGGGTCTGCAAGTTTAGTTTACTTTACTTCCAATTGGTTTGATATAAGTAATGTTATAGTAATAGATCCTTTCAAAACTAAGAGCCATTAAAAATAAAATACAAAAAATGTATAATTGAAAATATAAGGCAATTATAGCTAAAATAAGAAATAAATAAACAAATCAATTTATCATTTAAACGTCAAATTCCTAAAATCGAGAATACATAGTTCAATTAGGCTATGGTCTGATAAAGGGGAGTCACCTAAATTTTCTCACTAGACACTACTTAAATATAGGAGTTTTATAGCAACAACCAGTGCTAAAAATTTTAACTTGGAATATTTATAAAGCTGACAATCCCATGATCTGTTTGGAAATTGTAATAAATAAAGCTTCTAATGATGTCTTGGAATAAGAATCTTCTAGGGGTGAATTCCCAACCCGGCTCAATAGATCATGGCTGAAAATTGAATGTTAGAAAGTAAAAAAGTAGAGGTTACTATTTTAAGAAAATTATTCTAATTAGGGGAAGCGTACCAGTAGTCGATATTGCTAACTTCAACATCCGTAGAGCCTAAACTATACATTGCATTTCAACATTTATTTTAGTTGTCTATGAGGCTTAACTACTTAAAAAGTATTTTTTTGGCTTTTGGTATTAACAAAGTTTCCTATAGAATTTGTTAAGCATGAAGAGTCAAAAGGTGGTCATTTCAAAGTGTCACCAATACATACTTAAAGATGTCTCGATAATCGTGCACCAATGGACAAATGTCTCATTAGTGGTGTACAAAATTATTAACCAAAAATGCTAAAAAATAATTGGCTATTGATACATCTGAAACTTATTAATAGACTTTTAGTCATCATTTTTTAACTCCTTTAAAACTAGCAATCACACCTTAGTGTGCAATGGGAACGTCGTAGAGTTATGGAAATGTCATTTAAGTATTTGTCCCTTTGTTTGTCGCTTCCTCTCATCCTCTCTAGATCTCACTTTCTATATTTCCCTCTCTATCACTCTCTATCCCAATATATCTCCCCCTTTCTACCTCTTTCTCTATCACTTTCTACTTTATCTTTATATCTCTCTTATTCTCTCCTCTTTACATATGTGCATCTCTCTCTCTCTCTCTCTCTCTCTCTCTCTCTCTCCTTATCTTTGTATCAATATATCTCACCATCTATATATCTTTATAACTCTTCCTCTCTATGTCTCCCTCTGTATCTCCCTAGATCTCTTTCTATCTTTACCTCTTGATCTATGTCTAACTCTCTATCTATTTTTCCCCATCCTCCCACTTTATATTCATCTATATCTTTATCCAACCATCTCTCTCTATATATATATCTTGCTCTTCCCTCTTCACCTCTCCCTCTTTCTATCCCTATCACCAAAATTGGAAATTGAACCTCAACACACCTTGGGCTTTATTGAACAATTGATAAACTTAAGAGGCTGCCTAACATGTGAGGATGACATTTATGATGACCATTTTTTAGTCCATCCCTTTCAAGGGAACAATCTGTTTTGACCATGTTAATATCACTTCCTCCAACAGCAAATTAACTTTTGAATATTTTTTATTGAGTACTAGGTTTTCAAATTTTATTCTCCAAAAGACTCATAAGATGAACTTGATTACATGTCTCGGAGATTGCATCCTAGTAATAAGGAGACTAATCAAGATGATATTGGATATTATTGGAAAAGAAGAGTTGAAGAGGAATCATCTGTCTCATCATGTTTTTCACATCGAACATTTTTTAAACCACTATAAAGGCTTGAAAATTGTAACCCTAAGAGCTGGACAAGGATCCCTGCAAGTAGGCCTCGATGAAGTCTAAATAAGTGGATTAGGAGTAGAATGGTCATCACCATACAACCTCATTACATTGGCTCTTTTTCAAGAAAACACCTAATAGCCCTCGCAGCTGCCTCACTCGGCTTCAAATCAACGGACAAATGTTATTCTAACCTTCTCCTTCAAACTGCAATGCGGGTAAAATCACCATTTCCTTCACTCGTATTTGCGGAAGCATTTTACTCATCCTGTTTCATCACATCGAATTCTTATTGAAAAGTTACAGTTTTGATTGGATATTTTGTACCTTTCCCAGGTGTTTGATTTCGCCGTCATGAGCATTCTGTTGCAAGCGTTCAAGGGAGCTTGGCCTCTTTCAAAATGGTAACTGAGTTTTGCAAAATCTGACGGCGGATAGGATTGAATGGCCGTCCATACCTCTCCTGCGTTTCAAGTCAATATAAATCAATGTTTTGCCCAGCACTCACAACTTACCGAAAGGGCAGATGTTATATCACGTTTAATATCTTCATCGCCGATTTGATCAACAAGCTTAAGGTGGCTACTTTGCATAAAGTACAGAGAAAGGAAATTTCATGTCAAAGGAAAGGTAGTTATAATAACTACCTATCGGTAACTACTTATTTGCTGAGCTTGATATATACAGGAAGCCATGAAAATATTACTTCATCCAATGCATCGAATGTGAGATTTACAGTAAACAAATTTAATGAAAAGACTAAAGATTTCAAGCAAAGGCAATGGCACTGTGCAAAACCAAAATACTAAGATTTTTCCAGCATTCTCTCTACCGCACCGAATTAAGAAGATTTGGAGAGGGTATGAAGATCCATCAAAGCACAAAATTGGAGAAAAGAAATTGGCTTGACAAATTAAAGTGGAAAATGTTATTGCAGGTGTCCATGGTTGACCTTCAATCCTGTGGCTCCCCTCCTCAAGCTCATACACCGTCCGATTGAACCCCAGGCTGTAGAACAGCAATTTGATGACAAGGCACATGCAGCAGGACCTCACGCTAAAGACAGCCAATGCATTTTCTGCCGCCAGGCACGCACTCCATCCTCTCTAGTGGCGGCATCATCACGTCAGAAAATAGGATTGATTTATATTGATTTTATTCATTGATGTGTAAAGTGGAAGGTGAGTAAAGGAACTCACGAACGGATTCTCGCTTGAATGGATGGCCAAGATGCTCCCAATAGCAGTCATTGGGCTCTCCACCATTTCTAGCCATTGATCCTAGAAAACAGGCTAGAAAACAGGCTGGGCCTTTCTCATATGGAAACGCCTGCGGCATAATTAGTAATGCTTCCAATGGCAGTCATTGGGCTCTCCACCATTTCTAGCCATTGATCCTAGAAAACAGGCTGGGCCTTTCTCATATAGAAACGCGTACAGCGTAATTAGTAATGCGCTAGTTCTGTAATATTTTTTCCTCTCTCAGAGAACCCCTCACTCCGATGCAATGACCTTGCATAGGACCTTTTCTTAAAATTCATGTAGTTAAATCTGCAGATAGTGAGAGACTACTTAGTCGAGGAAGATAACTGCAGGCAAATTCCCTCGTCTCATATTTTTGTGCCCTATAACAAAGATGATTGTAATCATTTCTTTAAAAGCAATTTTTAGAAAAATAAAGTTTATATTGGAGAAGCCGATGGTTTCTTTGTGTGAGATTGGCTCAACAAAGAGATCTGTTGGTCTATGCGGATCTGTTGCAGTTCCACAGCTGCTTTATTATTTTGCCTCCATTTAATTTACTGGATTGACAAATGGAACAGGCACGTACCTGGGAAGAAGCCACACAGGATTCGTTGATGCACATAGAACAGCAGACAGACAGTAACAGCTACATAGGATATTTTACTGTTAAGAAATGAATCAGCAAGACCATCGTCCATTCCAATTTCCAAAAGAGTTTCATCAAACCACGTCAGCTTCTGTCAGTGTGGTCCGTCCTTTCAGTAAGAATCAAATTATGCGAGTTTCTAGATCTAAACAACCGTATGACATGTTTTTTCGTTTTGGTTGGGGTTTGAACTTTACCTGACTGAAGTGCCAGATGAAAAGGGTTCAACTTTTACTCTGAGTTGCAATGACTCTGTAGTAATTTAAACTTGCAGATGAAGGCAGCAATCCGCCATTTATATGGAGCTTTTAACGAAGTACTGCTTATAAAGTTTTTCATTCCTCTACTTCCATATAGTAATATGCTTCTAGAAATCCTTGCAGCTCGCAGAGCACAAGTATACATAACACAGAAGATATAGTAATAAAAATCCCTGCTTTAGAACAAAATATATGGATGAAATGTTCAATAAAATTTTCCTCATGATGGTTGTTTAATGCTTAAAACCTGGTAAAACTTGTGTCTGTAATTTGCAGTTAAAGTAAAAGTTGTATGAACCAGCAGCAGAAATGATCATGGGGTATTAATAGCACGAAAGAAGAGGAGAAAGGCTGCTGTATGGAGAAGACGAGGCATGGTTTTTTGAAACTTAACTTTGATGGAGCAGCAAGGGGAAATCCAAGCCCAGCTGGGGCAGGAGTAGTGTTAAGAGTGGAAGATAAGAGCTTTGTGAAAAAAGGTTCATTCTCCCTTGGATTAAAAACCAACAACAATGCAGAGGCTGTGGCTCGTTGGGAAGGTCTAAAAATGGCTGAACCGGCTAATTGTTCTTGTATAGAGGTGGAAGGAGACCTACAGTTGCTAATTAATGGCTATCAGAAGGTAATGGTTCGAGCAATAGCTGGGAGTTATGACAAGGTTGTGTTTATGCACTGTCTAAGAGAGGGTAATCGTGTTGCAGATTGAATAGCCAATGGTGGGGTAGAACAGAGCCTGTTTGTGGCCAGAAGTATAGATTAAAGGAATGGCTGATAGAATCATTATTGAATTTTTTTTGCAAAAACTGACTGCCTAGATAAGAGTAAGAGCTGGGAGTTAAGACAAGGTTGTGTTTATGCACTGACTCGGAGAAGGTAATTGGGTTGCCAAATTGTCTAGCTAATGGTAAAGTAGAACAGAGCCCCTTATGGCTAAGTATAGATTATTGAGAATGGCTGAGAGAATCATTAATGGAAAATGATTATACAACTCTTTTTCCCCGCCTACCATATTGTGATCAATGATGAAATGACAAGGAAATCAACAATTATAACTATAAAGAGTAGGTAAAATTTGCTTGCTGTTCAATCGTAATGATAATACAAGATAGTAATAAAATATATTGTTTGCTGAAAGATGTTAAAGCAGTGCTTTTGATGTTTTAAGAGGGTGGGTTTGCAGAGAAGCTGCTCATGTAAGAGGGGCAATGATAGAGAAGGAATAAAGAACGTAGCAGCGAGCAGCGGCAATGTCCTTTGAACAGATAGTAGGATAATGACAGGTGATGATCCGCATTCTGTCTTTAAGATGGAAGGCATGGCTACTTTGAATTTTGTTAAATCAATCCTTCGAAGAGATGGGTAGTTTTCAATAGGTGCAGAAAATGACTTGTGTTAGTTTTTTAAAGACGACTTACAGGTAAAGAATTACACATGATGAGATAGTAGCTTGGATTCTGCACTCTCTTGTGCACAGTTGAAGAAAAAATCAACTGTATTAATTGGACACTTCCCCGTATTTTAAATCTTGGATAGTTCTTTTCGAAGAAAAAATCAGGCCACCCAAGATATAATGGAAACCACATATAATTGATATGAAAACTTATTGGTGTAGACCATGGAACCCGTCACTTGTTATTGCCGTTTAACTCAGCCATCACTTACTTGAAAGATGAATGTGAAAGCAACTACAGAAGCACCATGAAACCCGCCACTTATGCTGCTGTCAAATTAGGCTACTTTATGGATGTCTTCCTTTGATCACAAAACAGGAAGGTGCCAAAGATTGCTAATGAATGTAAAAAAAAATTTGAATAAGATACAATTATCAGGTTTCAATTAAACGAATAAAAAAATCAATTAGGAGATTGATTTTGGATCTGGAAAGGTCAGAGATCAGAATCAAATCCAATATTCCAAAATCCTTCAGGTGTAGCAGGAGGAACGTAGCGATATCGATGCCGTGAGACCTCATTATGATGATCACAACGAATTTCACCAGTTACATCACCATCCCCCACCTGGACAGCATCATAAAATTTCTTACACTGCTTGCACTCAACCCCTTTCAGAATCTCTCTCTCGGCCTTCTTCCGTACAGGCTCAATGTACTTATAGCTAGTGCCACCCTTGTGAGCATGCCTAGGGTTTTGTTCCTTTGATTTGCTTAAATTACAAGGGCTTTTATTTTCTGAGTTCTCCAATTTCATCCCACTTGAATTGCAAACAAAATTTGCAGATCTTGCATGAGATGTCTGCTGAGCACAATCAGGATCTATAGCCTGCGTTTCATCGTCATCTTCATCGTCATCCAGAATGGCATTGTTTTGTTTCATTTGACAATTTTTGGCTTCACCAGGGCATGCACAATTATCTACCACAATTGAAGTCATGCGTTCAGGCACATCAGCACAAACTTCTGAGTTTCGCTTCCCTGATTGAAGCGCAGTTTCCATGGGGGTATCAAGAAAATCGTCATGTGGGTCGACACATTTACCAGGTTCCTTTCTCAACCGGGTCTCTCTCCAGGATGAATTCTTTTGCCTTGCTAAATTTGGTGGCCTGGACCTAGGTTCAAGTGGTCTTTTCTGCAGCTGCTTTTTCTGCGCAAATGGAGCCAATGATTCCATTTTTTCCTTCACAGCCCTAAAACCATGATTTTCTGTCTGTTTGCTTACCTTGTGTGCTTGTTCTTGAGTTTCTTCATCCTCAAACGGAACACATTTGGAACCATCAATCAATGTTTTGGAGAGTGATCCTTCATACCGAGCATTTTCCAATCTCTTTTCCAAATTCAGACTAACCTGATTACCATCCTGATCTATTTTGGAAGAATATGACCCCTCTATAGGCCTTCTATTATGGCCATTTTTAGTTTTGTTCTCGATGCTAACACCATCCTGATTATCTGTCTCCATAGGATTTCCATTTGAATTGATAGAACCTTCCTTTTCCTCAGGAATCATTCTTGGTTCTTCTCTACAAGCAGCTTGAGCATGGCAATCTGGATTTTCCAACAAACATCACTCTCAGATCCGCCAAAAAAAATGACTAGACATAATAAAGAAAATGAAATCAAGTTTTAGAAAGTTTTATTTACCAAATAAGCTCTGTTGCTTAAGATTATCAGGAGAAATGTGACTATCATTTTGTGCCTTCTTAGCAGATGAGCACTTGTCTGTGCTGATGCCATTCAATCTAATAATAACATCATATTGAGTCTTAAGACCCTTGTACATTCTCTTCAAGTATTTGTACTGCTCAACGAAATCCTGCTTGGATTTTCTTTCACGTTCGACCTCAGAATCGTGAAGATTCTGTTTCTGCCTTTCCATTTTAAGCTCATCATCCATCCTGCTTATCTGTTGAAGTAAACTTTCTTGCAACAATTTTCCTTCAGAAATTTCTTCGAGCCTTTTCTGAAGCTCTTCCTGAAGTTTCTGAGTGTCATCACTTTTCTGCACAGTTTCCTGTCTCAATAAGAGTTCTTCCTTTTCCAAATTATGCTTTCTATTGAGCCCTTCCTTCTGGAGTTCAAAGGCAGAGTGCAGCTCCTTTTTCTCCTGTTCAAAAGACATTTTCATTTGCTGAATCTGCTCCTCTAGATTCTTCCTCTCTGTTTGAAGCTTATCCAACTCCAGCAATAAAGTTTTCTTGTTTTCGTTCCATTCTTCTTCAGCATCTTGCTTTATTTTTTCAGCTCTCTTATGTATAGTTCTGGATTTTGTCAGCTCTGACTGAATAGTTGGAAAGAGCTGACTGCAAAAAATGAACTCTAACTGTGAGATTCGATCCTTGGTTTCCTGGATTGTAGCAACAAAGACCGTGCAGAGGCTTGTGAAATAGTTGCTACTTGGATCATCTGAGGAAGAATTGGACTGCAAGCATTGTTGCAAGTGGCATCCGTTATCTGACAAAAACATGTAAACTAGTAAATACATAAAAATTGCTATCATTTTTATCCAGATTAAATTTATTTCTTTAAATTCAGCGCCTCTCCAGCTCAAGCTACTTAAAAATGGAATTTTCCCCAGCGTCAAGCCTGCTTAACTTGCTCACGATTTGCAAAAGATTAGCCAGTTTTGATCCTTAAGACTAATTCCTTTTAGAGCTCCCTAGCCGTTACAGTTATCAATACCTTTCGGTAAAATGAAGATGATTCGCTGCGATATTCAGATATACGTTCAAAAACAAAAACTTGAAATAATTTATTAAGCTTCAAGATCTAAGATTGTCTGTTCTTTTTAAAAGCTTCAACGCTCTTAAATTCATCAAGATTATTTATTATTTGGCATATGAGACCACCCAGACGGGACTAGTACTCTTACACTGGGATTACAAATCTGAAAAAAAAATTGAAATTCTGTTCATACAACTAAATAAAACTCTGTTTTTATCATCTGGCTTTCACAGGAGCAGAAAACTAAAACCTCTAAAACCTCAAAAGAGAATGGAAATATAAAAATACAAAGAATACTCGTTTCTTTCCGGTTGTCATTAGATACAAACTTACCGTCCACTTCATTTAGAGCACAAAATCTGAAGAAACTATTGAAACTTTTACTTAAAAATTAGAGAATAGTCGTGTTCTCATTCTAACGATAAGGATTTCATTAAGGGCTACTAAAACAAAAGAAAAAACCATAGAAATTTTATGCTAATGGAAAGCAAAAACCTTCATTTCAGACACATTTAGCCTATCTAAATGGATTTTCAAGAACCATATATACATAGTCGCAGGTAATCTGTTTCAAACAATTTTAAAAGCAATGGATTCATGCATTTATTCAAATAAGGCATCAAACTGATAAAATTTTCTTTGAAAATTATAGTGACAAATAATATCTTGTGCAACCATAAACTGAACAAAAATAAAAATAAAGTTTCGAATCTGTGCAGACAATTTAGAGACTCTTCTGCGAACTTTAAAGAACACTAAATTATAGAAAATAGGCGGAGAAAGAGAATGGAATTTGAACCGCTGAATTTTTTTTTGTGTTTCCAAAAAATCGACCCAGTATTTGAGCTAAATGTTGCAGAAAAAAAATGAGCGCAGGTTGCTAGATCTAAACTCACCTGTGAGGTTTTTAGCTTGCTGCAGATGCATTTTTTCAAAGCAGGGGCCTCCGCCTTTTTTTCTTCTTCTGCTATTTGTTGGGCAGATCAGAAATAATCTTGCGCTGCAAGCTTGGGGTTTATTTTGAAAAGCCGCGCGAGGATTTTAACGGAGACGTCAGTCACTTTGACCGGGCTACTTAACGTCTCCGTTACTATGTCGGGTTTTATTTAAAATATTTTTTATTTCACTAAAAACACATAAACTGTAATCTTGGTAGCTTTGAAACCCCTCCAGATTGACCATGATTAACTAGCGATGCTTTGTTTTCTTTAAAATATTTTTTATTTCACTAAAAACACATAAACTTTAATTTTCCAATTTCACAAAGTTGTGATGAAAATAAAAGCTTTTCATTACGAAGGATAAACTAATAATAATATAGGTATCTTAAATTTATGTATTTTATTTTACTTTATTAAATTTTAATATTTGTTATATAAATATATAATTTGTTTGTTTTATTTTAACATTATTTAAATTTTAAATTTTTTTTTTATTATATATTTTTAATTAAGTTATGAATGGTGAGGCCACCTTGACCAACAAAATGTTTAAATTGCAACACTGGATGATTTTTAATCTTATTTTCTAAAAATTGTCATTAATTATTTTATTTTATTATTTTAAAAAATTAGTAAATATTATACACTTTATATTAATTTTGAATAGTTTCATATCAATCTATATTTTATTTTTAATATTTATATTTTAAAAATAAATGTTAGTTTTAAATAATTTTCTTTTACATCATCAATCAACATAATTAAAAAGAATGATTTAAGATTTAGAGTTGGGTTTTATAGCAATAAAAGTATAGGAAAGTTGTGAAATTTAAATAAAGTAAATGTAAATTTAGTTGGATTCTAAAAGGTAAAATATAGTATTGAAGATGTTAGAAGTTGATTTACCAATGTCTTGAAGAGCATTCTCCAATAAATATCTTTGAACTTGTAAATTGATTGTGGTTCACTTTGGTTCAAATTAGTGTGTAAGTTGGCTTCATGTGTAGAAATGAACCTTATCTCACACTTGCAAATAAGCATAGAGTTAAGAAAGTTATTGTACATGTGTTTGAATTGGGATTGTGTCTTTAGACATTATTTAGGAACCCAATAAATAAGAATGTATTCTTCTTTGGTCATATACCTAAGGAGACTTTAGATTATGTATGTTGATGAAAGGTCTTGTAATGTTGTTATAGATGTATAACGATGTTCTATAGTAATGTTTTTCAGAATCTTTGGTGATTTTGAAATGAATGTCCTTAAAGTAAATAATGTGGTGCATAAATTTTCTCAAATGTGCACTAGAACAATTCACGAAATTTGCTTAAAAGGACAACAAGGGTAACTTAAATTTAATAGTTAATAAGTCTGAGTTTTGGAACCATGGCCACTAAAATGACTTGGGTCGATTATACACCAACAAATATATCTATAGTGGTGAATGAGAGATATAAGGATAAGGACTAGTTTTGGGGGTTACTTGATGATGAGGACATGTTGAGGTAAGGTCATGAGCATATTCCACTTGTACACTTGTTATTACATAAAGGACACTTTAATGAAAGTGGGTCAAAGACATAAGTAAGCATGCAATTTTCACCATACACTTCACTCACACTTAATGTACATGTGAAGTATTATTAGGATGCTTATCAAAGTAAAATAAGTGGGTCAAAATGGAAAGCATTTTTTAAAGCTTTCAAAGGTATGGATATAATAACAATTCATGTGTTCTCTTTGCAACGACAAATCCATCAAGAAACTAACAAAGAAAAGAAATGTGGTTGTTGAGTAAAAACTATCACACATATTAAATAAGCACTAACTACAACTTGCTTGAAATTATCCTAAAAAATAATGATAGTAAAAAGGAAAGGGTGGGAGATTTCATCTAAGACAAAGTGGTAGGGCTCTAGCTAAGTGGAAAAGTGATATATTATATCTAGAAATGGTAATAAATCCTTATCTAGTTCTCAAAGACGATAATAAATATCATGAGTTTATCACTATAATCTTAATTTGTTGGTGTTTATCACTAGAATTATACTTGGGTAACTATATTTTTCTTCTAGGAAACTAACACTGACATGTATCATCCTTGATAGATTTCTCCCTTTGACTTATCAATTATTGATAGTGGTAATTAGGTGTCACCTCTTCCTCATTAGGTACAGTACTATCTTTACTTGATGAGCTAGCTCATCTCTTGATTAAATTTAACCCATATTCTTTTGGACATGTGTCACCTTGACTCGTCTATTCAAGGGGCTATATACATGTATGATTTTCCTCAAATTATTAATGTGTGAGATAGTTATTATTGCTGAATTGAATCTTTTATTATTTTGGGAAAATAGGATTTAGAAATCTAACATAGCTATTAGAGCCAAGATGTTCAAATATTAATTTATCTTTTATGTTGAGAGCACAAGGATCTTGGGTGCATTCATATATGTTGAATTGTGGATCCATTTTGATCTCACCATAGTATCTAGAAGCATCAAATTACGTAGGATTAACTTTAATTGATTTAATTTGAGTAACTAGAAGCCATTTAATGAAGTTTCTAAGGTTTGCATTAGTTTTCAAGAAGTTATTTTTTGTAAGAATTATCTTGGGGAAAAAATAAATTATTTCATTACATCTAGAAAGTGTCAATCCATTAACATCAACAATGAAATGAAATACATGGGGTTTGGGCCCCTTCAAAACCTATTTGACCCTTAATAAAAAAATAATGAAATGAAATACACAATAATTTCTTACATAATCTTGTGAAGAGAGATTTTATTAGTTTTTTAATCTATACAAATTTTAGTAGTATTCCAACAAACTAACACCACTAAACAATGATGAGAAAAAATAATAAAATAACCACACAAGAAAGATAGACATTAATATACCCTAATGACAAGGTAAAGCAAATGCAAAGCCATTTTTTAATTTGTATCAAATTACATTGAGTGGAAAGGAAGTAGTACATAAGGCTCAGTAAATTATATTGTGGAGAAGGAAAATTTTCCAACCTCAAGGTCAATGAAATTTCAAGGGACAAACTGACCCTTGCACCACCTCACTTCTACTAGCACTCTGGTGAGCTAGTGTAATCAAGACAACTTAATGTGATTTAAGACTTAAATGAAATTAAATGTGGAATTGTATCATCCTAAAAAGTAAGTACATATATCGTGCTCATTTTAGGACCATTTTGTGCCTACTTTAGTGTGTTTTGTTGTGGTAGGACCTCATATTGCACTTAAATGTATACCTAATTCAAAAATAGGTCCTCCCCGTCCTTTAACTCGAGGTTCGCTCTCTCTTCTAGACTTTGATTTTTCCTTTTCCTCCAATCCCATAATGTGTGTTCTTACCTAGACCCTTTTTCATTTATTTTCTATTTTTGAGTTCTATCCTAACATCTTGAATACCTGCATTTCCCCTCCTGCTTTTTCACACTTTCCCCAACATTCCCTAGGTTTTTGTACAAGTTCTACCTGGGACAAGTTGAATTCTCAACTTCTTCCCTGAGGTACAAGTTGAGATCTCAACGTGTTCCCAGGGTACAAGTTAGCTCTTGGCTTGTTCCTGAGATTTAGAACCTAGATTTGTCATAGGGCCCAATGTTGGGATCTTTCTTCGAGGGTTAGATGCATGGTTGGCTTGGACTCGGTCTGGGCTCTGAAATCAGTATAAAAGGAGGTCGCTACCTCTCATTTTGACATCCATGAGACATCCACAATCTGTATATACATTCATGTGAGCTGTTATACTTCCATTGTACATTCATGAGATCCAAGTGCAAGCAAGCATCTATTGGTGAAGGCATCCTTTATCAAGCATTCAAGAAAATCAAGCATTTCTTTTATTCATTTCCCTTATGCATGCAAGGCGTTTGCTTCCATAAATCTAGCTTCTTTCCCCATTGAAGGCCAAGGAAAGGAGTTTGACATCAAGGAAGGAGATCTACATTCATCCAACTTTATTTCTTCATTCTTCTCCCCCAATCACACATTGTAGCAAATTACGAGCATCTACTACATGAGGCTTTGTCTTACATGATTTCCTTTTGGTTTTTGTGTTGATTCAAGGCTATTGCATCAACATTATTGATCACATTCAAAGAGGTATTGACATCTACATGGTATGTTATACTTCATTATCCAGATTTAAATTTTGCTTCATGACAACATATTTCTCTTTTACCTCATTTCATTTAAAGGTTGATTCCTAAATAGGGGTTTGACTGAGGCAAACCCATCCCCCTTAACCTTCCTCCATGTTTTTCTGTGTGCGGAAACAAGTTTTGGGACTTGCAGATCCAAATCCAAGAAGTACAGGAGCATACATAGGAACCTACAAAGTTTCATCAGATTTGGAACTATTGGGAACAAGTCAACTTCTCAACTTGTTCCTGGGTACAAATCACCTTCTCGACTTTTCCCTGCACTATTTTGCTAAAAAATGCAAAACTGACAAGTACAAATCTCAAAATCTCAGTTTTGGAGTTACAGTAGAATCTTACCTTCCGATGATAGTTAAATTCAGATCTCAAGTCCAAAACTCCTCTTATTGATTCAAGGTGCATACATCCTTAATCTTTTCTTACATTTACTTTCATAGATCAGATCTAATACACTTTGTTTTATCATATATGATCCTTCCTATCCTTTAAAGGAATACCAAATCCCCCTTTTTCCCTAAATCTTGTATTAGCACCCTTATCCTTTTGGTCGTGCTAATCCAATTTTCACTTAAGGGTTGGGTTTGTATTCCTAATGTATTAAGATCTTGGTGAGTGGTCTACATCTTAACATTTCTCACCATTTTATTCTATACATTTTGGTGAGCCCGACTACCTACATTTCCATTCTGATTTTGGTGTTAGATTGCATTTCCCTTTTGAGATCTAGTTGTATGTTTGTTAACATGGAACTCTCTAAATTGGATTGGTGCAGATTACTTATGTCATTGCTTTCCTTCTTACTTCTCTTTATCAAACACATGAATTGAATCATTGCTTCTTTCATTTCATTATGTTTGTATTCCTTCATGGTATTCTTGCATATTGCATAATGAGGATAACTGCTATATCTCTTCCTTACAAGGCATATTTCAAGATCATTATAAATGTTTCATGTGTATTTCTTCTTAAAATTTTAACAAAGTGCATGGAGTATATAGATAACATAAGGGTATTTTTTAGTGATCCTAATGCTAATCATAATCCTCCTCATGTTATTCCTCCCTCCCACAATCTATCTCCTACTGATCATGTCATAAATACTTCCTATGACAACCACCTAAAGAAAATAAGCATGGTGATCTCCCCAAAGATAACATTCCTACCTATATTCCTCCATATACAACACACACTCACAAACCTCAATATGAATCACCTTCTCCTTCTACATTAAAGATTTCTTACAACATGGGCTATGATATTACCACTCAACAAGGATACAAAGGTTTAGGGCTTGGTATTAATGAACAAGGTATTAAAAATCCTATTAATCATCCTCAACAAGATCACAGAGGTGGTGTAGGTTTCATAACTCATGTTAATCCTTTACCATACCATCTCAACCAAAATATCCTCTTGACATTCTTTTACCAACTTCATCTAATGATTATTTAGCTTTGGCCAAAAGAATCTATTGGAGTATCAAATATAATTCTAAAATAATATTCCCTTATCAAAACTTTCCAAAAATAAAAAAACCTATAATGATTATTTTTTGTGTTTCTTTCATCATTCCAACAAACATTCTCTTTGTGATTGTGTTGAGTTTAGACAATTTGTTCAAGATTTGATTGATATATGTCTTCTTCATTTAACACCGAATCTTTTACATTTTCTCGATATCAAAGAAATACCTTAACATCTTCTTTTTCTATTATGTTTCTCTACATTATTTAAACCCCTTTGCGTAATGAGCTTGAGGGAATCATAATATAAAATCCCCTCTTCATCTCTCACACTAGAGGACACGAGTTTGTCATCTCTTTCTTCTTTTGGGGATCCATTTTCTCCCTTTATTGCATAGTTTATTTTGTACAATACATCATTTCCAACATGCATTAATAATTTCTACATAAGGATATTGACATCCTAAGTTACAACCTTATGCTTGCTTGAGAGTGCATATTTTATACATAAGAAACTACTTCGGGACATTAATGTGTTTTCCCTTTTCTCTTTTCTTTCAATATCCTATGTGTCCTTTCATGTTTTATAATATGATGTCCTCTCTTGCTTGAATTTGTTGCCTTGACATCCTATGAAGTTTTCATAACACTTGACGTGGATATCGGGTTTTCCTTTCTCTCTTCTCCTTTCGTAGGATCCATTATCTCTTTTATAATCATCTCTTTTGTAATATGATGTAGGATCTTTCTCTTTAATGAGATTAGTATCTTCTTTACAATTTCTTACTTGCTTGGAAGTGTGTATCTTGTATAATTGGGTTGACCATTAAGTAGAGATAAGGTGGCATCCTTCTTCTTCTTCTCTTCGTCTCTCTATGGATTAGTATTATTGCATGATGGTTCATCCTTTTTGGCATGGGATACTTTGTTTCACGAAAGATCATAACATCTTTGCTTAAAAATATTTTGCATGCATCAAAGGGCATGTCTATCACAAAATAATTATTCATATCCTCATTCACCTCCTTCTTGGTGACTTGCTTACTTTATGCGTCATGTCTTTTCTAGCATAAAAATGTATATTTTACATTAGGAGTTCTCTTTGGTTTGCAACATATTTTTCTTGGAATTATATATTTCTTATGAAGTAGCTATCATTCGGGATGCACTACATATTTTGTCTTGCCTTCACACTTGGGGGGAAAGGTTTCATGTATATAATTTCTCTCTCTCTTTTCTAAGCATACATTTCCTTAGTAGAGTGGCATTTGTTTATCATGTGACATTCTTTTCTATAAATAATTATTTGTTTTGATTCAGGATTCTCTCTTATGTAAGAGGTGTGCATCCTTGATCACAACCTCTTCTTTATTTGCAAAAATATGTTAATTATATAAAAATTGCCTTACTATGTATTTTAAAGCATGTCACCCCTCATCAGGAATCCAATTTTCACCTAGAAAAGGGGGCTAAATGGGTGCATTCTGTAACCACCTGAATTTGGTCTGTTCCAACTATAGACCCTATTTGCCCTAAGTGTGATCATACCCCCAATTATGTCATGACAATGTTACTTTGGCATAATTCATTTTTAAAATCAAATTTAATGTCCTAGGTGAT
>MU227884.1:3436201-3462791 GCA_018584345.1 Thuja plicata
ATCCTAATCTTAATCCTATCCTAACCCACTTCCTAATGTTGTCACATTCCTAATTTTATGATTAGGAACTCAACCCACTTGAGAAAGTCAACTTTCTCAAGCTTGACTCCCTCTAAATCAAGATCAAGATCAAATCAAGATCAAAATCAAATCAAATCAAATCACTCCTAATTTCTTCTATAAATAGAATGAGTTTTAAGCTCAAATGGCCCTTGCCTTGCCCTTCTTCTACCTTTGTTTTGGCCCTTGATTTTTTATTGTGGAAGGCCCTTGGTTTTACTCTTGATTTTGGAGGCCCTGAACTTGGAAGTTTTTTATTGTATTGTTGCAATGATCCTAATTTTGAAGTGTTGAAAGCATCCTTATGCTGCCCACATTTGGAGGATTGAAGGAGCAAACTCATGTTGCTCATGTTTTAGGGATTTTCATAGTGCTTTATAGCTTATTTATTAGTCATATTGTTATACTCTTCATTTCTAGAGCTAGAATGCATGCTTTTGAATCATTTAGATTACTTTTCATTTGAATCTTTCGTTCTTAGGTTGTATTTGTCACTGGAATAGGCATAATCTGAGGGCTACTATGTCATTTTTCATACTCCTCCTAGATAGGAAGCAATAAATCATTTTTTGGTGATTGTTATGTTTGCTAACCCCTTGTTTTCACTAATGCTATGATTTATTGAAGTGTTGTGTCTCTTAACATGTACAAAAATCACACACACAAATTCTTGTTCTCCTCCCCCCTCTTTGTCCTTAAGATGTTATCTTTGTTCAAGAACTCCTCTTGAAGGTAGATGTATTGCAAAAAAGATCTCTTCCTTTCAAGGGTCTCTTTCCACAAGTGGAGTATCCTTCCATGATTATTTATTTTATTAGCTCACAAGAGTCACCCCTGTTGGATAAGTCTATGGTAGACATTTTTTTTTTAGTATATCTTTTTATTGTTGAAAGTAGGTATCCTTGATTCTCTTTCCTTATGATGTCACCTAATTTTCCATCATAAGGAGGGGGCATGTATGCATCCTCCTTTGTATATTATGCAACACACATGGTCCCTAGACTAAACACACACACACACACACACACACACATGGATCTACATGGAAACAATATTTCCATAATATTGATCCCTTAATCCACCCCTATGCATAAAAAAATTTCAAGCATCCCATGTGCGCAAAAAAATTTCAAACTGCCCATGTGCGCAAAAAAAATTTCAAGCCACCCCTATGCGCAAATTTTTCAAGGTAGAGTTGACTAGCATAACATAAATTTTTAGATAATCAATTCTCCTTCCTCTCTCTTCTCTTCCCATGAATCACCTAATATAATACAATTTTCTAGCATGTTGGACTCTCTCTCTCTCTCTCTCTCTCTCTCATGACTATGCTAGTGGGTTAAATCATGGAGTTTTTATCATCTTTGGTGATTCTCTTTCCCTTTCTATGTGATCATTTGTGCTCTTGCAATAGCTTTCTAGACATGATATTAGTGGGTAAGACATTTTCAATCAATGTCTCTTTCACTAGTTGATTTGGATTTTTGTTTTAGTACTAAACCCTTTTGTGTTTTGTGTCTTTTGTCTTTGTTTTTTCTTTTAATTTTCATTTTTCTTTATTTTTGTGCCGTTGTGCATGGATTTGGAGTTGAGATCCTTATTTTAGGGGCTTGAATCCTTAAACTTAGTGTTGTCTTACCTCTTTGAAATTTTCCCATGATCATCTTTCTCTCTCTTTTATCATTCTTTTCTTCTTCTTTCTCTTCCTTTACCATGATCATGAACTTGTCTCTTACTCTCACTAAAGTGGGGGATAAATGTATCATCCTAAAAAGTAAGCACCTAACTTATGTTAATTTTACGACCATTTTGTGCCTACTTTAGTGTGTTTTATTGTGGTAGGACCTCATATTACACTTAATTGTATACCTAATTCAAATATGAGTCCTCCCCATCCTTTAACTCAAGGATGGATCTCTCTTCTAGGCTTGATTTTTCCTTTTCCTCCAATCCCATAATTCATGTCCTTACCTAGGCCCTTTCCATTTATTTTATGTTTTCAGGATCTACCCTAACATCCTAACTACCTGCCATTTCTCCTTCTTCCTTTTCACACTTTCCCTGACATACCCTCAGTTTTTGTGAAAGTTCTACCTGGGACAAGTCAATTTCTTGACTTTTTCCCCAGGGTATAGGTTAATATCTCAACTTTTACTAAAAGTTGGCTCTCGACTTGTTCCTGGGATTTAGAACCAGATTTGGCCCAGGGCCCAATGTTGGGATCTTTCTTTGAGGGTTAGATGCACGGTCGACCTAGACTCTATTTGGGTTCCAAAATTAGTATAAAACGATACATATACTTCTCATTTTTACATACATAAGACATCTTGAATCTATATACACATTCATGCGAGCTATTATACTTTCATTCTACATTCAAGAGATCCAAGTGCAAGCAAGCATCTATTGGTGAAGGAATCCTTTATCAAGCATTCAAGAAAATAAAGCATTTTAATTATTCATTTCCCTCATGCATGAAAGGAATTTATTTCCATAGATCTAGCTTATTTCTCCATTTAAGGCCAAGAAAAGGAGTTTTACATCAAGGAAGGAGATCTGCATTCATCCAACTTCATTACTTAATTCTTCTCCCCCAATCACACAATGTGGTGAATTACAAACATCTACTACATGAGGTTTTGTCTTACATGATTTTATTTTGGTGTCTGCATTGATTAAAAGATATTGAGTCAACATTCTTGATCACATTCAAAGAGGTATTGACATCTACATGGTATCATATACTTCATTATTCAGATTTAAACTCTGTTACATGACAACACATTTCTCCTTTACTTAATTTCATTTCGAGGTTGATTCCTAAATAGGGATTTGACCAAGGAAAACCCCTCCCCCTAGACCTCCCTCCCCATTTTTTATGTGTGTAGGAACATGTTTTGGGACTCGCATATTTGGATCTAGGAAGTACAGGAGCAGACAAAGGAATCTAGAAATGTTTATCAGATTTGGAAGTACTAGGAACAAGTCAACTTCTCAACTTGTCCCTGCACTTATTGGCTAAAAATTTCAAAACAAATAGGTACAAATCTCAGAATCCCAATTTTGGAGTTACAACAGAATCTAACCTTCCTGCGATAGTTAAATTCAAATTTGAAGTCCAAAACTCCGAGCTTCTTGATTCAAGGTGCATAATGTTGGAAATGAGTTGATTAACTGAGAGGGGAGGGGTGAATCAGTTACCACAAAAAAAAAAAATCCAAGTCCCTTGGATGTCTTAAACAAATTAGTCACTGTTGCTCGGTTAACATAGCTATTTCACTGTCACTCGGTTAACATCTAGAAAATATTAAGATATTAACTATGATTATATTTAGTAATTAATTGCAGAAACATAAACCATAAAGAAAATGAAATGTACATAGATAACACCAAGATTTAACGTGGAAACCCAATATGGGAAAAACCACCAATAGCAACTAGTCATTGTTTTTCACTCTTCTGAAGTGAGCCCTGTTAGGAGCCAACCCTGTTAAAGGTTACAATAACACAATGTTAGGTGTGACCTGGTTAGAGGATTTAATCACCCTATAAGGAGTGGCCTTGTGAGAGGTCTTCAAACACTTCAATATAGAAATGTCACCTTGTTAGAGGATTTACAAAAGACTGTCAAGTCTACTCTGTTAAGAGATTTTATCACTGTTACAATTGTTAGAGAAACAATGGATTGACCTATTTTGATAAGCAACTATCCTTGCTGATTCAGATCTATGTTCTAGATTAAGTACTTGATCCTCACTAAACGGACATCCTGTTGCAGTCTTCTGTATTCTTTCTTCAATCAGAATCACATCTGATTTTTCCTTCACTCTTCATATCACACTTCACAATTATCTCACACAATCTCTCTCAATTATCAATCCAAACTTGACCTTACATATATATGTTAAGCCTTGTCAATTCGGCCTCAATATCCTTCCAAATAAATAATAAAACTTATGTTTGTCAGCTGCATATAACTAATTATCCATAAAATATAATCCATTATTAGTTGGCTGAGACTAACTATTCTGCTCGGTCAATACTGAAATCCTTCAACGCCCGACCAACACTGCAATGCCCGAGTGAACTCGGTTAGAACTAAAAAACACTTTGGTCATCTTCAATGCCCAAGAGAGCTCAGCAGACACTGAATGTGCTAAGATAGGATTAGACATTTGTGTAAACATCACTATACTTGTATAAACATCAATGACAATACACAATTGAATAATTGTCATCAACAATCTCCCTCTTTGGCATTGATGGCAACACAACATGTCATAATACAAAGAATTATAGAGCAGAAAACATAACAATGAAATATTGTTACCAATTTTATTAATGTCTTTAGCTTCATTCTTATTCACATCCAAAACTCCCTCAAACATTTAAATATAGATTTCTCCCTCTTACATTAATCTCTGTCTCTGATAAAGTTCTCCCTATGTCATCAATCTCTCCCTCTTTCACTAATCAAATCAATATGACATATGGTAATCTCTCCCTTCATCATGAATTATTATGACATACAGGAATATCTCCCTCTTTGACAACCAATGCCAAAGACACCAACTGATGTATCAAATGAAATTGTAATGTACATGTTTGTATTGATTCATATGCAATAAGCTCTAAATATCTACATCAACATGTTAGGTTTGTTTTGTAGCTCGGTTGATGCATCACTAAACTATGTTTTAGTGAGCCTCAGTTAGGGGAATTACCCCTAGCTTTCCTATAAGATACAAAAATGCATCCTTAGGTAGCAGTTTTGTGAATATGTCTGCAATTTGTTCTTTGGTGTTCACATATTCCTATCTTACTTCTTTGTTCTGAACCAATTCCCTCAAGAAATGATATTTTATTGCAATATGTTTGGTCTTGGTATGCATCATATGATTCTTTGAAATGTTAATAGAACTGGTGTTGTCACAATAGATAATGATAGGTTTTGTGATATCCACCTTCATACCTGACAACAATTGTTTGAACCATATGACGTTTGAACAATTCACTGTTGCAGCAACATGTTCTACTTTTGTTGTAGATTGAGAAATGTAGTTCTATTTATTGCTTGTCCATGAGACTAACCTCTTTCCAAGAAATAGTACTCCACCACTTGTGCTCTTTCTGTCATCAACACTTCCTGCCCAATCAGCATCAATAAATGTCTTCAAATCAAAGTTTCCTCCTTTCTTATACCATAATCCATAATCTTCAGTACCCTTAAGATATCTCAGAATTATTTTGATAGCCATCAAATGATTCTCTCTAAGATTAGCCAAAAACCTGGCAACAATACTGACTACTAATGCAATATCAGGTCTAGTGTGAACAACGTATTGAAGTTTGTCAATAATGATTCTATATGCAGTATGGTTTACCTCCTTTGAATCATCATCCTTAGATAGCTTATGTCTAGTAGGCATAGGTGTTCCAACTGGTCTAGAGTCTTCCATCCCAAATTTATTCAGTATCTCTTTTATGTATTTAGACTGAGTAATATAGATACCATCCTTCATCTAATAAAATTGTAAGCCAACAAATAATTTGATTTCACCAAACATAAAAATCTCAAATTCCTTACTCATAGCTTCTGAGAATACTCTACATAAGTCATCATAGCCAGTGAACAATATGTCATCAACAAATATTTCTACTAATAGTATCTTGTTATGAGGTCCTTCTTTGATGTACAAGCTACTATTGTCATTGGTTCTCTGAAATCCAATACTTATCAAGTAACCATGCAGTCTTTCATACCAGGCTCTCGGAGCTTGCTTCAGTCCATACAATGCTTTGTGCAGTTTGGAAACCATATTCCTTTTCTCAGGTTCTACAAAACCTTCAGGTTGCTCAATGTAGACTTCCTCCTCTATAATTCCATTCAAGAATGCAGATTTTACATCCATTTGATATACCTTGAATCCTTTATGTGCAGCATATGCCATAAGAGTTCTGACTCCTTCAAGTCTTGCAACAAGAGAAAAATTTTCTCCATTGTCAATACCCTCTTCTTGAGCATATCCTTTAAATACTAGTCTGGCTTTGTTTCTGGAAACTCCACCTTTCTCATTCATCTTGTTTTTGAAAACCCACTTAGTACCAATTACATTCTTGCCTTTTGGTCTAGGTACAAGAGTCCAGGTTTTGTTCTTTTCTATCTGCTCAATCTCTTCATTCATTGCTTCAATCTAGTTCTCATTATTCAATGCATCTTTAACAATTCTAGGTTCAATTTCACTGAGTACACATGTACCTTTTATCTTGCTCCTTGTCATTACACCTTCTGTCTTATCTCAAATTATTTGTTCAGGTGCATGATGCCTTCTAACATATTTAGAAAGTACAAGATCCTTCCTCCTTAATTTTGGGCTTGCTCCACTATGTTCACCATGCTCAAATATTCTATCATGTTCTTTTGTCTGACACTCGGGTTCTACTGTCTGAAACTTGGGTGTATATGTCTGTGACTCGGGTGCCTCTATCTGCGACTCGGTTTCTTTAGTATGAGACTCGGTTCCCTCTATTTGTGACTTGGTTTCTTCAGTTAGCATCACTGGTTGCACAGGTTGCAACAAGGTTTGTGCAGATGAATTCAGTGGTTGACAAGCTTGTTGTCCAAGCACCATTTCCTGTGTCTTAGGTATAGTATCAGGTTCATAATACACAAAGTTTATGTAGTCTTCAGGCTCTTTACTACTCTATTCTTCATTTTTCTCTACAAACTCATCAACCTTTACATGCACACTTTCTATAACTTTATGAGTATTAAGATTTAAACATTTATATGCTTTGCTTTTGCTAGAGTAGCCTAGGAATATACCTTCATCACTTTTTACATAAAATTTTCCATTTCTTGATTCCTTCAAGATGTAGCATCTAATTCCAAATACTTTGAAATAATGAACATTAGGTTTATATCCATACCATAATTCAAAAGGTGTCTTCTCAGTACCTTTCTTTAGTTGAACTTGGTTCAAGGTGTGAATTACAGTGCTAATGGCTTCCTTCCAGTATTTGGTAGCAACATCCTTCTCAATCATCAAGGTTCTTGCACAATCCATAATGGATCTGTTCCTTCTTTCTGCTATACCATTCTAATGTGGTGTACCTTGGGCAGATACCTATCTTTTGATTCCTCTTTTATTGCAGAACTCATTGAATTCATTAGAAATGAATTCTCCTCCTCTGTCAGATCTTAAGCATTTAAGTTTCTTTCTTGTTTCTTTTTCAACTCTGGCTAGGTGCCATTTGAACTTCTGAAAGGCTTCTAATTTTTCTTTGAGAAACATAACAGTCATCATTCTAAAATGATCATCAACAAATAGAATGAAGTACTTCTCACCTGTGTAACTTGTTGTTCCAATTGGTCCACATAGGTCAGTATGCACCAATTCCAAGACTCCTTGTGTATTATAGTTCTTTCTCTTGAAGCTTGTTTTTCCCATCTTCCCAATTTGACATTGTTTGCATATTGCTAGTTCAGGTTTCTTTAGAACAAGAATACCTCTTACTCTTCTATTCTTACTTATGTTGATCAAGTTGTCAAAGTTCACATGACACAACCCTTTATGCCATAACCAAATTTATTCTACTTGTGAAATAAAACATGAACTTTCATTGAGATCAAGATAAAATAGATTACCTTTTGTTTGCCTGCCAGTTCCAACTAGGTTTACTCTACCATGTAGGAGCTTGGCCTTACCATTCATGAATTCTACCTTGAAACCAATGTTATTCAATTGTGCCACACTTAGTAGATTATGCCTTATTCCTTCAACCCAATAATCATTATCACATTTGATTCCTTCAATAAGAGCAATACAACCTTTACCTTTTACATAGCAGGGTTCATCATTCCCAAAACTAACACTCCCACCATCATAGTGTTCAAGATGTTCAAATTTGGTTTTATCACCGGTCATGTGGTGAGAACAACCACTATCAATTATCCAGGTGTCATTATTGCTAATATGAGAATATAATGTTGTCTTTTCATTGTATTCACTATCTGACTCAGCCTTAATAGAAATGTAAACAATTTCATCTTTATCTTCATCACTGTCAGAATCTTTAGCGATATAAAAAGATTTCTTACCTTTGTCCTTGTAGCTTTTGTAGTTTTTGTAGTCTTTCTTGCCTTTATACTTGTTGAACTTTTTCTCACCTTTGTCTTCCTTGTTCGAACATTTAGCAACAATGTGACCGAACTCATCACATGCAAAGAAAATCAATGGTATTATTCCTTTGTATTGTCCTTTTCCTTTTGCATCTCTCCTTGCATGTAATGCTTCAATGATTTCCAGATCCTCATCATCAGAATCATCATCACTATCATTGTCAATATGTTTTCCTTTCATCTTTTCAAGGTTTAATTTAGCTTTGAATGTTGACTCAAGGTTGCTAGGATTAGGAGAATAATTGTCAAAGTTATCCAACTCAAAAGTTGATAATCTTCCAATCAATCCATCTAGAGTTATACCATTATTGCATCTCATCTCTTGAATAACTGAAACTCTAATTGCATAGATAGGAAGTAAAGTTCTCAATACCTTGCTAACCATTGTTGTATCTTCAATTACTCCACCTGCAGCTCGGATTGCACTGACACTTTTCTTGATTCTTTCACTGTATTTTGTAATGTCCTCTCCTTCTTTCATTTTCATCATATCAAATTAACCTCTAAGACTTCCTGCTTTGGCTCTCTTTACATTTGCATCTCCTCCATAGATATCATGTAGTTTGTTCCACATATCAAAGGCAGTAGGGAAGTCCTTGACTTCATCAAATTTGGAATAGCTGAGTGCATAGGCTATATCAATCATCATTATGTTATGATACTTCATTTCCACCATCTGATCCACAGACATAGGTCTTGGTGGTTCCACATACTTGTGATCCAAGAATTGCAAACCAGTATCTCCAGGTAGATAGATGTAGCCTCATCAGATCTTGCCATGCATCAAAGTTGTCCTTGTTGAGCTTAGGGATCTCCCTTCTGTAAGACATCTCTGATCTTTAGCTTAGGCCTTTAAACCTTCCCTGTAAGCACTTGCAGCTTTGATACCAATTGTTGGAAATGAGTTGAGTAACTGAGAGGGGAGGGGTGAATCAGTTACCACAAAAACAAATCCAAGTCCCTTATATGTCTTAAACAAATCAGTCATTGTTGCTCGATTAACATAGATATTTCACTGTCACCCGGTTAACATAGAAAATCTTAAGATAAATTAACTATGATTATATTTAGTAATTAATTGCAGAAACATAAACCATAAATCAAATGAAATGTACATAGATAACACCAAGATTTAACGTGGAAACCCAATATGGGAAAAACCACCAATAGCAACTAGTCACTATTTTTCACTCTTCTGAAGTGAGCCCTGTTAGGAGCCAACCCTGTTAAAGGTTACAATAACACACTGTTATGTGTGACCTGGTTAGAGGATTTAATCACCCTGTAAGGAGTGGCCTTGTGAGAGGTCTTCAAACACTTCAATATAGAAATGTCACCTTGTTAGAGGATTTACAAAAGACTGTCAAGTCTACCCTATTAAGAGATTTTATCACTGTTACAATTGTTAGAGAGTAACAATGGATTGACCTATTTTG
Organism: Thuja plicata; assembly: GCA_018584345.1. NCBI lineage: Eukaryota > Viridiplantae > Streptophyta > Pinopsida > Cupressales > Cupressaceae > Thuja > Thuja plicata. The sequence goes on from MU227884.1 coordinate 3,445,880, forward strand.
ATAACCAACTATCCTTGCTGATTCAGATCTATGTTCTGGATTAAGTACTTGATCCTCACTAATCAGATATTTTGTTGTAGTCCTCTATATTCTATCTTCAATCATAATCACGTCTAATTTCGCCTTCACTCTTCATATCATACTTCACAATTATCTCACACAATCTCTCTCAATTATCAATCCAAACTTGACCTTGCATATATATGTTAAGCCTTGTCAATTTGGCCTCAATATCCTTCCAAATAAATAATAAAACTTATGTTTGTCGGCTACATATAACTAATTATCCATAAAATACAATTCATTGTTATTCATCTAACACTAACTGTTTTGCTTGGTCAATACTGAAATCCTTCAATGCCCGACCAACTGCAATGCCCGAGTGAACTCAGTTATAACTAAAAAACACTTTGGTCATCTTCAATGTCTGAGAGAGCTCGATAGACACTGACTATGCTTGGATAGGATTAGACATTTGTCTAAACATCACTATACTTGTGTAAACATCAATGACAATACATAATTGAATAATTGTCATAAACACATACATCCTTCACCTTTTATTTCATTTAATTTCATAGATCATATCTACTACACTTTGCTTTATCATACCTCATCCTTCCTATCCTTTAAAGGAACACTGAGTCCCCCTTTTGGCCTAAATATCGCATTAGCACCCTTATCCTTTTGGTCATGCTAATTAGATTTTCACTTAAGGGTTGGGTTTGTATTTTTAGTGTATTTAGATCTTGGTGAGGGATCTACATCTTGGCATTTCTCACCAATTTATTCTATACAAAAATTAAAAGAAATTAATTAACTAAAGAATATTAATATATGAAAAGAATTCACTATGAAAAATAGAAGAGATAATTATTAGGATCAGTTGCTAGGATCAAATAGCTCACTACCTTGAATACCTACACAAGTTGAGGACAACAATATAGATGTAGGACATCCACAAGAGCATGGTGCACTTTCATCTTGTATAGATAGGACATGGAGAATGAGGCAGAAAGCCAAGACACTAACTAAAATAACAAAAAATAGATTAAGCTAGTAACAAAAAATGATAAGGATGACTAAACACTATAGAATGGAGGTGATATAAATGAAAGGAAGACGAGGAAGAATCACAACCAAAATAGGTAGAAGAATCCTAAGAGTTCCTCTCCTTTCTCCTTCTATAAACCCTACACAAAGAGAAAATAAAATATGTTGGGGATGTCTGGAGACTTGCCTCAGTCAAGTTCCTACTTTGATGTTTCCACCTCCAAAGTAGCTAGATAGATAGATGATATAATATGTAATAGATAACCAAAAAGATAATAAATAAATTATAACGATAATAATATTGAGAGACTATGACCAAGAAGCCATGATATGCTATCATAATGTGAAATGAAATGGTATAAGAAACTCCACTTCAAATCAACAAAGCCAGAGCTCAATGTAGTGAAGGAAAAGAGATGATGGTGACAAAGTTGATAAGATATAAAGGCCAAGGAGGTTGTGTGTAAGTTATCCCAATATAATAACGAGCTCAAAAGAGTGCAAGTCTACTATAGGAGGAAGATAATATGCTAAGAGAGGTTCAAAGTGTGTGAAGGAAGATCAAAAGAGCATGAAGAATACAAAATGAAGTGAAATAATGGAATTTTAAGTTAGAAGATAATTGTTTGATGTTTTTGGGTGGTGGTAAGAGATGTTACACTGCAATGGTTGTAGTTGTAATGTCTGAATGACCAACTACACGTCTACAAATTTGCAGGGAAAGTGTGTGTCACACATACATCTCTACGACACACACGCATCTTGTGTCAACCATGCCACATGGTCAATAATCTTGGTAGAAAAAGACAATGAAGATGGATGGAAATGGAGGCTTACGTAATTTTTTTGTTTTTTGGCTAAGGTAGGAGCATCACATATGATAAATTATACTAGGTGCAATTTTATAACACTAAATTTTTTGCCCACTTTAGTGAGCATATCATAACTAAAGATTCAAGATAAAGTTGATAAAACTAACTTGACTTACTTGAGGGTCTTTCATTTTCATGAGGTTGCCCCTAAGAGAAAAACCTTGAATTATCGCGAGACTACATCCAACATGCAAGCTACAGACGAGCATGCTAGATTAAAGATAGTTAATGATAAGAGATAGAGATAGACCATTGATATCATGATTCTATGGGTATAAATTTGTGTTATGATAAATAGCCATATGGCAGGGCAATTTTGAGTGTGTTTATACAAGTAGCAAAAGCTAGATAGTCGCATGATTGAACAACTTTAGACATGCATCAATATGAGTAGAAAAATCTAAATAGTCATATGATAAGGATAATTTGATCGTGCTAGTATGAGTAACAAAGGCTAGATAGTTGTATGATAGAGAAACTTTTATTGTGCCAATAAAAGTAGAAAAGGATAGATAGTCGTAAGATAGGTAAAAAGATTCACTAGTATAGGTAGCAATGCTAGATAATTGCATGATAGGGCGATGTATACGTCAATACTAGTAGCAAAGCTAGATGGTCACATAATAGGGAAAAATGATTTGATAGATAAGTGGGTTAGTCCTCAAAAAGGTAGACAAATAGATTAAAACTTTAAATTTTTAGAAAAATCTATGATGTATAGACAATCAAATAATAAGGCATAACAACCACCCCTAGAATGGTAGTGTTGCTCAAAGGGAAGTAGGAGAAATTATAAGGAGAGAAAGAGATATTATGGCATGTCAAGATACAATATGTTCCCATGGACTGTCACCCTACAACATGTGACACATAATATCCACAATATCTAGACAAAAATAAAGAATCCAATTATTTAGTATAGGAACCCATAAGAGTGAAAAATATATATGATATAAGACTACTTATGGGTATTTCATCAGACTAACATGTTTGATATCTAAAGAAGAGCACATGAAGACATATGAAATTAAATTTTTGGGTCAACATGGAAGGGAAGCCTAAATGCCCCCAACACTTTGCATTAATACCCAAATATCAAAATTCAATGTATGACAAATAAAAGAACATGATGAAAAATAAAATTTGTATGACAAATAAAACCTTTGTTTCCAAGTACCAATAGAGTACAAGGTTCCTCCAAAGGGGAACAAAATTAGAAAATAAGTACGGGGGGACACAAATATGCATATTCTAATCTATAGATGTAGAAGCAGGTACTACCTCACAGATCATCTATCGATAAGTCGTTGTCTTCCCAAGCTTGATCACATAGGGAGGGAGGTAAAGCGTGTAATGGTGAAATTATTATGGCATCCCTAGGTGGTTCACCAAAAACCAAAAATAAGGATGAATTTTCATGATTGTCCTCATTCACATACTCAACCAAGGTGAGTGTGAGTGATCTTATGAAGATCATCGTCAATGTTGGAATATCCTTAAGGTATTTGAACACACACACACCTCATAGGATGTATTAAAGTCAACCTAATGTGGTGATGAATAAGGAGACCCTCCAAACTATCCAAAATGTGTGGTGAAAAACTTTAGAGAAGCTAGAGCTTGCTCCAATACAAGCATAGAAACTGAAAGAGGATCTACTGAAGTGGGTTTGAGATAGTGAAACTCAGGCATAGGGCCTTGATTAAAATTTGTTTTGAAGGATGGGAGGGAGGCCTTATGATCCATTGTAGATATCCTTAGCACCCTAGGAAAGCTAGGATGGTGCTCAAGAGATGGTGCGGGTGTTGGTTGAGTGGATATAACCGCATTGGACACAACCTATATACGTAGCATGTTCACAGGCGCATAGAAAATTGGAATGTTAGGTAGAGTGGTGATCAATAAGAGTTCATGTGAGGAGGAAATAAAAAACCTAGATCTACTTGGTGGGGTCCCAATATTCACCCCCAAAGTAAAAGGAAGTGAGACAATGGATTTGGTTGGGCGAGGGATTGGAGCAACAAGAAATAAAATATGAGTTGGAATAAGAGAAGAAGCAAGAGAAACAAACATTGGAGCTAAATAATCACTCTTTGCCTTTTTGGAAACCTCATGCTTCAGGGCCATGTCCCACTAACAACACTTTTTCTCACACATAAGCTATCTCTGATGTAGGTTCAAACAAAAATAAGATGCCTGCAGAGGCTTGGTAGCATCCTGCTCCATTGGTGCATTCATTGATGTTGTGAATAGAAAAGTAGACATCTCTAACAATGTAGTAATAAGTAGCACCAAAGAAGAAACTATGAGCTCAACCACGAGTTCCATGTTACTCCTAAGATCATATTACTAAGAGATAGGGGGGTGAATCAATAATCTACCAAATAATCTAACTTTTTAACCTCTTATACTTAAACCAACATTCACAAGATTAAAATTAATTACAAAAAATGATAATCATAACCATGAAAATCCATCCACAAATTTGACACACATATTTATCTCATGGAAACCGAAATCAGGAGAAAACCATGGTGGGAATTAGTACCCACTAAATGATGCACTCTTCTGAAGTACGCCCTGTGAGGAGCTTAACCCTGTTAGGAGTTTACCACAACATTGTTAGGTGCTACCTTGTTAAGGGATTTTCCTTAGGCCTATTAGGACCTTTACCCTGCTAAGAGTAGCCTTGTTAGAGTACTTTGAACACTTGGCACAATGTCACCTCACTAGAGGATTTACAACAAAGATTTGTTAAGATCTACCCGGTTAAGGGATTTAACCAGCTACAACTGTTAAGGAACAACAAAAAGAATGATCTATAGAACAACACTACCTCTGCTTGATCAGATCCACTAAACAACACAATCTCTTCTCATCACACTTAACTCTTCCCTAGTTTGATCGGAACTCACACTTGCCCAACACATGATCAACACACAAAAAATTTCAACTTCATCCATTATATATTGAAATTTAAGTCCACCACCTTAATCAAGCCTAAATTTGAAATAGATTTGAATTTCAAATATCCCTCTCAAATCCAACGCGCCACAAAAAAAAATTCAATGTACAAAACACATTTCAAGGACCACATCGACCAATACAATGTTTTACATAGAATTTTGTGTCACGATGATGAACATGGTGGTCATCATCACGTTCATTAAAATAGAAATTTCTTTGACTCATATATGAATGTTGTTGATGAGAAACTTGGTACATGAACATATTTGTATTAAGAAATGCTCTTTAATTACATACACCATATTCATATTCATATGATTATTATTATTTGACATGTATATATGAGTTGGATACTCATATGAATAATTTTGAGGCTCACACATTTCATTCTCATATATTTCATCTTGCCTTGAACCAAATTCTATTTCAACAGGTTCATATATATAATTGAAAAGTGAATCACAAACAGTGGGAATAAATTGGAATTCATCTGATATACCATCACTGACTTGCAGATTGCATTGTTTGTTAACATAAGAGTTATTCTTCTCTGGTTTTAACCTTCTGCACATTCCACATTTTTAGACCTTTTCTATGTTCATGACAATTTCAAAAGATTCATGTAAACTTTCAGGTTCCTCCATCCTTATTTTTTAAATCATTTTCGCATCAAAAGTACCTAAGTAAATACATAATTCCAATGCATCATTGGGACTCATTTTTTTAGGAAGCCTCTATATTATTTTTGAAAATATGATATTGAAATTTGAAACTAATTCATCCTCTTAAATATGAGCATTCATGACTTCTCTAAGTAGTGTTGATTCATTGATCCTTTCACCAGATTGATCAATAAAGGATGATTTCATTTATTCCCAAGAACCAATAGAGCATGCTTGTAGGCTTGAGACCCACTCTCTTGCATCATCCTTGAAATTTTTTAAAAAAATTTTCATGTGAACATCTTCGTAGTCAATTTCATAGTCTTCCATCGAGTTATTGAATAACTGCAAATGTTTCTCTGTTGACTCATCCTTTGCACCACTAAATTTTGGAAGCTTATCTCTGATGTCGGGTGGAATAGCATTTGGATAGCCAAAAATGCCATAGAAGTCCAATGCTTTGTATCTTTCAATCTTTAAATTTATTTCATGATATATTTTTGATTGATCACATAACATGGATGCATTTTCATTCCTATGTGGATGCATATATGAATACATATTCCAAGTTTTCAAATGGAAAAATCACAACTGCATAAAATTTTTAGAGTCACCACCTTTAAAAGAGGAAAATATTAATAATCTTTTGGGTTCACTAATCCAGCAAAGTTACTTTCTTTAATCTTTGAACAAGCTATAATAAATTCCACATTTGAAAAACCTTTGACTCTTGCCAATGAATTTATCAACTGTCTCCCCAGCAGAGTCACCAATCTATTGTCTCCCAAATAAAGAGATTGGAAAGTTATCAAAGTACATGCCAAGATTTGTGCTCTAACTCTCCAACTGATTTGGCCAACAAACATGATCAACCAAATATAGTTACAAATCCTTTACACTTCAGGCTCTGCAGGACCTAGGCGGGTTAACCTCTTCACCAATTGGGTCTTCAATTTGATTATTTTTATAGAAAATTTTATTCTCTATCTTTCTTATACTTTTTTCTTCTATCTCAGAATGACATGAGTTCCTAAACTAGACTGCTTGATTCTAACTTCTTTCTATTGTTATTTTCTACTCTTCTTTTATAGATACCTCCTTAATCTAACTAATTATTGTTTCTTCTCTACTCCCTTAATATACAAATGTCAATACTTCTTAATCTTCTACTTTCTTCTATCACTTAACTTATTCAATTCTAATCTATGCTATTATCTACTCCTACTAAAAGTGATAATTTATTTTGTTTGAAATTTATATCTTATGAATAAAACCAGTCGCTTTTCCTTGTTGGGCACATAGTCACCCCTCTTCAAACCCTTGTGTACAACTTTATGAGATACTATTTTATCCTTTATATAAACTATCAACCATTCAATCCTATCAATGTAAGATGATCAAGTACACAACATACCAATTAGTCTAATTTATTTTAACTTCTCTTCCAGAAGGCCAATTAGACAAGAAACATAAAGACAACACTTCACAAATGCTCCTTGATATTAAAATTAGTGTGAAGGACAAATAAACCTTTTGCACAAGTTTTAAAAATGGCAATTAATTCTTTGAATTAATAATTAAAAAGGACCAATTTGAAAATAAAATAATTCTACACCACAACTGCAGAGAAAGGACTGGATCTTGTATTTTTATTTCTTCATGATAATTTAGTACAAATAATATATTTACAATGTGATTGATGATTCTCCTCTATCTTTACATTTTACACCACATATATAAGTGGTTGAATAGCTGTCATACCCCTTTAGGGTGAAAATACATCATTCTTAATTAAAAATTAGAAAACTCTTTTGAGAAAAAACTAATCAACTAATTAGTTGATAACTACCCATCTTTCGTATTTTGTCTTGGTCATAAAGCCTAAATAGATTGTACGAACATAATATTATGACTGGAGATTGAAAATTGTATTTTGTAAACTGGGTATTTTTTAGATGTTTAGATTTTGATCAGGTTCATCATCTAGCGAGATCATTGTTTCAACAAGTTGAAATTCTATCATCTCTGAAGCTTGTGCTCACAGAATTTTGATTGTTCCTGTTACAGATCTTCCTTCCTTATTCCTTTAGCCTTGAATAAAAAATAGTATGATTTTGTATCCCATGTCATCTTTCTACACATGTAATATGTCATCTCATCAATTATCTTGATTGAAATTGTTAGCTAATTTGCCAAGCCACAATTTTGTCTCCAGCGAAATAGCAACCATTTCACCACTTCTCTACAATAGAATTACTCCTTGCAAAATAGTGATCATTTTTCCATCTTGCTACTACAAAATTTGACCCTCGTGAAATAGTGATAATTTTTCCATTTTGCAACACTAAAATTTGCTTCTTGCAAAATAGTGATAGATTCGCTATTTCGCAACCCGCTCTTTTGAACCCTGCAAAATAGTGATGAATTCGCTATTTCATAATTCCTCTGCATGGCCTCTTTGAAATAGAGAAATATGATAGGATGAGATTAATTTTAAAAATTTTAAGGGATCTTTGGGATGTCTTGGATATCATAATGGTATTTATGGATAAATTTACAAAGAATTTTTTTTGTAGCTCATCCTTTTTCAGGGTTTTATTCTGGGCTTTACTTAATGTAGAGGTAAGGTTATGATGGTGATGAATCATGGAGAATCATATGTTACTAGATAATGAAGGATTTTTAGTGTTTAGGAAGTATTAAATTTGCAAAAATTAAGGGTCCCAATAAGTGGGATAATAGATGTGCTAAATCTGTCATCTAAGAGGAGACAAATGTCCTCTGATATTTCCTCAACAATTGCACTAGTGTCTTGATGCATGGAGATAAAAATTCAGGAAAGATGAAGAGGAATACTATTGAATAGATGCAAACTCAACATGATATGGAGGTGTAGAAGTTTCAACACTAGTCTTAGGAACAACACATAAGTTCAAGTGACCTGACTTCACCTCAACATGATCTCGTGAAGAAAGAGAGAGATTAACTGACAATGGAGTTCAACTATACCTATTGCAACAATATTGATTATCCCACTATGAACTCAACTATCCTTGTGCACTAAATCTCGTGTGAACTCAACTATCCTCCCTATCCCATTGTGAGTAGTATGATAGATAGAGAGAAGGTTAGAGTTCAAAGATGGAACACATAGTACATCATTGAATGAACCGTTATCAATGTTAATAGAACATTTGTTAGAGTACATAGTTTTCCTCACTTATTAATTATATCATGTTGATATTAATTATTAAGTTAGTCGTACTCTATTTTTCACTTAAGCTTTCTCTTAGGTTATCCTTTTCCTTTTTTAGGGTTTCATTCACCTTTAAGGTTGAATGCTTGTAATTGTTTTTGCATACTTTTGAAATACATTTTGAGCACAGAAGGGTTTCAACTTTTTCCATCTTTTGCTTCATTCTTTGTAATAGGTATCTTGCATGCAGATTGGTCTTGGAAGTCGAAGCTGTATTTCTCAGTTTCTACATAGTATTAGAGCCATTCTGTTGCTGCTTGTTCGAGTTCTTTTGAAGTTGTGGATCAAGCATCCTTTTTTCTACTTTTTTTCTGTTGTTTTATTGGATCTGGGGAGTATCATTTTTTTGGTGCACTTTGGGCAAAAACTGACCTCACGGTTGTGTCTGGAAGGCCCAAAAACCCCAGAATCCATATAAAACATGACCTATTTGGCCTACGGAGCATCTGGGAGAAATTTTTTGCCCTACTCGAGCCGTATAGGCACGGAAATTGAAAAAAAATCTTTTTTTTTTCACAAAAAATTAAAAAAAAAACATTTTAAAACAATGCCTCCTGCGTTATTNNNCGCCGCCGCCCCCAGCCCACGCGCCACCCTCCGGCCACCGCGCCGCCACCGGACCCCGCCGCCACCGCCGCCCAGCCCAGCCGCCACCTCCACTGGTGCCACCGCCCATTGGACACCCCCGCCCGGCCGGATGTCCCGTGACGGCCATACGGCCGTCAAATTGTTTACCAGGACTGTGTTTTTCTAGGGAGCTTGTCTTTTGGGGATACCTGTGCCTTTTTGGCTCTACAGGGCTCATACAGACGTGGATTTTTGACTACCATATATCGTTGGAAAGCTCTTTCCGAGTTTGTCACTCTCATTTAGGTTTCATTTCCTGATTTTTCCATTTGCTTGCTAGATTTTGTAGTCAAAGATGCACCTTATTTTGTGCTCTTGTTCTGCTTTTGAAACTCAGGTTTTTCACTGGTTCTTTATATTTTTTGCTTCATTTTGTGGTGTACAGGAGTTAGCTTGATAGTGTGTGGGGGGGTGCATATTTTTTTCTACATTTTCAATTCAGAGAGACCCTTCTTATTTCATCTTATTCTCTCAATGTCGGACACATCCTTTGCCATTCTGACTCCACATAACTACCACACATGGAAGCCACAAATGACCAGAATCCTCATGTCACGAGGTTTATGGTCCTACCTAGATGTGACTTAGCCTATTCTACCGAGGCCTTATGAGGCTCTTATGCACAGAACTAGGATGGATGAGGCAATGGGCCTCATTGCCCTGAACGTTTCAAATGGGTTGTTGTTCCAACTAGATGGTCTGACCACACCCAGGGATATGTGGGACAAGTTTTCCACCTTGTTTGGCACAATGAATCAGTTCAGGGTCCTCCAAATAGATGCAGAGTTCACCTCCTTGGTACCTGAATCATTCACCAGCATTGGGGACTTCCTGATGAAGTTCAAGTCTCTTCGGTCTATTTTATAGGTTGCTAGAAAGACGAAGTCAGATGATGAGTGTATCTTCCTGATACTCTCAAAGCTTCATGGTCCTTATCAGATTTTCACTTCTACCTTCTACTCCACTATGGATGCACTAGGTGCACGTCATGTTATGCCCTCTTTTGAGACCTTCTGTGACAGGTTAACTCATGAGAAATCCAAGCTCAATCAGATGGATTCTCTTACAGGTTCACAGTCACAGGCATTGCTTTCCAAGTCATCTCAAGATACACAGAAGCCAAAGCCAAAGCAGATATCTGAATCCTCTTCTCAGCACTCTACTGGCCCACCATCTTCTTTTAAGAAGGAGAAACAAAAGAATGAGAACCCTACCTGTTTCTATTGTCAGAAGGGGCCCCATGATGAGTCACATTATTTTCAGAATAGATTCGATGGCTATGAGAAATAGATTGCAGATTTGCAAGCTCTCCTTCAGAAGAGCACTATTTCCTCTCCATCCTCTTCCACCTCACAGGGGTCTTCTTTTCAGTCTCCTACCTCATCTTCGACATCTGGATAGGACTTTGGATAGGGTCATGCATTACGGGCTTCCGTTGCATCCCCTTCACAGGTCCCTTAGATACTAGATTCAGGTGCTTCTCACCATATGGCATCTTCTCTAAAGATCTTCTCTTCTCTTGCAGCTTCTCCTATTCCTCACATTCTCATGGGGAATAACATTTTTATGACAGTCTGTAGGAAAGGTTATGTACGCATTCAGGATGGCACATTCAATGATGTATTGTATGTCCCATCTCTATCTGCAAACCTTCTCTCGATTTACCAGATTACACACAGTGGATCAGGGAAGACAGTTGAGTTCATGCCAGATTCAGTCTTCATTCAGGATAGTGTGACAGGTGGCATTGTTGCTATAGGGATAGTTGATTATTCCACCCGTCTCTACACCTTCACACATTTTGGTCCACCATCTCCATTATCAAAGCTTATCTCTCCTCTTCCGTGAGAGCATCATGTGGTGCAGTCAGGTCACTTAAACCTTTGTGTTGTTCCTGAGACCACTGTTGTGACTGCCACACCACATCTTGTTGAGGTTCTTTCTCTTCACCAGGACTCTTCTTTAGTACTGCCAGACCCTCCAGCTCCATTCATTGAGCCACCAGGTGCAGTTGTTGAGGATTCTATAGAGGACACTCATCTCCTCTCTCATGATAGTGTCAGCACACTTGTCATACCACTTGCATTGGGGATTCCATTTCAAGATCCTCGTGTCTTCTCATTTGAGCATCAGCTCGGCCTTCCAGTGACACCTCATCTTTTGAGGTCACCTCTTTAGTGCTCACTTCCTTTCACTCCTTTGTATTGGTGTCATGGTGGTTTGTTCATTGATCCAGGGGTTCTTTCATTCTGGGGGGCTTTGGAGCCTTGACCCTCTCTCACAGGGGGTTTGGCAGCACGCATTGTACTCATGGATTTGAGAGAGTCTCTTGAAGTCATCCTTTATCTTTTGCTTGATTTTATATCTCTTTTTGGAGAGGAGTTTTTCCCACTGGGTTTTCTCCTTTATCTTCAGTTCACAAAGATTTCCTTGTATTGGGTCCCTGATCAGGCCTTGTTGCCGGGACCCATTTCTTGCTTTCATAGCTATGCTAGGTTAGCTTACCTCCTGAGCTTCGCTTAAGGGAGGGTGTTAGAGTACATAGTTTTCCTCACTTATTAATTATATCATGTTGATATTAATTATTAAGTTAGTCGTACTCTGTTTTTCACTTAAGCTTTCTCTTAGGTTAGCCTTTTCCTTTTTTAGGGTTTCATTCACCTTTAAGGTTGAATGCTTGTAATTGTTTTTGCGTACTCTTGGAATACATTTTTGAGCTCTCACATTTTGAGCACAGAAGGGTTTCATCTTTTTCCATCTTTTGCTTCATTCTTTATAACAGGTATCTTGCATGCAGATTGGTCTTGGAAGTCGAAGCTATATTTCTCAGTTTCTACAATATTTCCCACATATAGTCAGAAGAGTGTTATTCCCCATCAAAATGTGTGGGGCAGGAGAAGCCACAAAAAAAGAGAATAAATCCCAAGAAGATGCCATATGGTGTGAAGCACCTGAATCCAGGTGCCACTTAGAAGAGTGTGGACCAATGGTTGCACATAATGCATGAAATTTTTCTTTTTCTTGTCCATTTTGTCTGGAATAATGATGAATAAGAAGACCTGTGAGAAGTAGAAGAAGGAATATCGATGTTACTCTTCATAAGAAGAGTTGTCGAATCTGAAACCTATTTTGCATATATATCTAGCTTCTTCTCATATCAATGAGACTTATCATGATTGGGGTTTTTAAAATAAGCACACTTAGGTCTTTCTGTCTTTGATTCCCCCCCCCTTCAAAGAAGGTGGGCCAGAGGGGTGTTGAGAACTAGAATCCTTCCTAAGCTCTGTGGTTTGTGACTTCTATTTTTGCTCCTACTTCCCTGATTTTCTCTAATATTCAAGTTTAATTTCGGATATTTTATTCTATATTCTACTCCACCATGGATTCTTTGGGAGTGGGGTTCAAACATGTGACCTCGACGGTGATACCAATGTTAGAATTCAAGAATCAATAAATTCCCACAAGCCTAATAATCAACTGCATGCAAATAACATGTCAAAATCCTTAAACAATAGAGTGCATAAACAATTGGAATGAAGGAATAATTGAGGATTGAATTAATTAGAAATAAATATTACAATGAGATCAATCCTTAATAAAGGAGATCAAAAAACCTAAAGCAAACCTTAAAGGATGCATGCATAAAACAAAAGAATTATTAAATGCATGCATGCATAAAATAAAATAATTATTAAATGCAAACTAAAGCTTCCTAAATTTAGCTTAAGTGTAAAAAGGTGACTTAATTAATTAATCAATATGATTAAATTAATTAAGTTAAATAACCATTTTTCTCTAACAACTTCTAGCTGTGTTGTGGTAGGTATTGCACTTGGAGCTTGTGATTGCATGTTGCATGTTATGTTGAACTTATGAGTTTCACTTAATATGTTTTGGATACCTTGGAGATATGGATAGTTGGATGTGTTAACACTTGTTTTGGGTGCTAATTCAACTATGGTCATTGGTTCTTGACAACTACCAATGCATGTTGTTACCTTTGGATTAAGTGTTTGTATTTGGGATATCAGTTGAGATAGGAATCATGATTTTCTTGTGACAGCTTGTGTGGCTTTCTCTTTGGATGATCTCTTTTGTATGTCTATTGGTAGTGAAATGATGGAGGGTGAGAGGATTCATGTACAAGATGGTTTCAGTTTGTTTTTTTATAAGTATCTTGATGGAGCATAGGAGCATTGTGATTCATCAAGGTACATGTGGCTAGAGAAATTGTCCCCCCCCCCCACATTCATATTTGTGGCTACTTATTGACCCTTATGAAATGTATACAACAAATAGTAGAATTTTGACAAATAAGTGTTGTACACCTTGCATAATAATGTTTATTATTTTAATATTTTATTTTATTATGTAAATGTTACACCTAGGAGCACCTAGATGGAAGTGCAACATGTAGAGATTCTTTTGGAATATTCTCAGGGCCACTTGATATTGTATTGTAACATTGTACTATTATAATTATTGTAATTATTTAATATTAGGAAAAAAAATTAAATAAAGTACTGAACATCAAATGTGGGGTCAAGGTGTTGGGTAGCATATAGTTTTAGTACATGGTTTATGTAATACCACTTAATTTGTAGTTTTGTGGGAGCTTGTTACTATAAAATTAACCACAAGGATAGTTGTTGAAGTTAGCCAAGTTAGCATTTGTGGAGGTTGGAAACATTGCATAGATGTGTGGTTGCTTTTGTGTTCACATGGAGTTTTTGTTTATTGGTGGGACTTTGAAGGCTTTCATGGATGTATTTAATGTTTCTTTTTTGAATAATACATGGATGATGGATGCTTTTGGAGGTTGATTTTTTTTTTCTTCATGAGGGTTTTCCCATGATATATCTAGTATCAAATTTTTGTGGTAGGTTGTCTATTCTTTTGTATGTGGATTCAAGGTATTTATTTTCTTGAAATCTTAATTCCAAGGTTATGAGGAAATTGTCATATGTTGGTTGTGAATTTCCTTACAATTAAATCACAAGATGGAAACCATTAAACATGATTTTTTGCTATGCAGACATGCTAAATTTTTTGAATAATAGTTATACCATTTATTCTTGTTATAATTAACATAATTTAAGCTAGAAATCAACAATGCTAGGGCTACATTGCTCTAAAAATGGGGTATCAAAAATCCTTTCGTCAATGTATTTTGGTATATATTTCAATGCTAATATGCAAAGTTATTTTCTCTAATGCCTTCACTCCTTGAAGAAGTAATTTTGCATGGTTTATTTTCTTGTATCATTTTATAACAATCTTCTCTAGCTATAAAGCATTGAAAGAGAAAATGAACTACATTGTCAAGCTCAAAACACAAATCCATCAAGTTCAATCCTAGTTGGTAGTTGTTTCTAAAGATTACAATAGATCTCTACTTAAAACTATGAAGTTCATTATGGAGGAGCATGTGCTTGATACTCTTGGAGAAAAGTGGCATTTATTTTATCATAAATTGCAAGCTACACTTGTATTTTTTTCACTTAGAAGTTCTTTTTTGAAATGGTCCTCATTGTAATGCATTGTTGCAACTATTGTCAATCTATGAATGTTCTTTCAAAACACATGCCTTAAAAGACATATTTTTTGTAAATTCTTTCTCTATTAATATATGCATTTTTCCAATTTAAAAAATGGTATAAGAGGAAATCCCACATTATAGTTTCCATATAGTGAGCAATACAACAAAATTGTTAGAAGTATATGTTAGAAACACTGAGAGGGGGGGTGAATCAGTGTTTGTCAATTTAATTATATTTCAGCACTTTAAACACGAATAAAACATACATTCAATGAAGCTTAACACAAGAACTCATAACACATGATATGATTACGGGGAAACCTTGATCAAAGGAAAACCCCGGTGGGAATTAGTACCCACAAATATTGCACTAGTGTAATGAACCTGTTAAAGTTCCTTTGCCCTGTTAGGAGCATTCTTTACAATCCAAGTACAATGACCCTATTAGGAGTCTATTACAAAACCCTGTTAAAGGTGTATGGCTCACTGCTTGAGCTCACTGCCCAATAAGATGAAGGCTACAACCTTCTGATAGTTGATATACACTATATCAAAAATGAACTGTTGTGATGACACTATTGTTTGATCAGTTCTGTTTATGCGCTGATGCTCTTACTCTCTTAAAGAGCTTTATCTCATACTGACTTCACTAAACTTCTCTTCTATATCTTTCTCCCACATATTCTTCGACACTTGTAACATACATTTACATTACATATTTATATGTTCATGTCTGAATAGACGTGACTCAAAACAAGACTATAGTCAGCCCTAAAAACATAATACACAACGCTTCCAAACAAATTGGCTTAAGCGTGTTTACAAAAAGACTAAATAAATTATTACAAACATATAATCAAAGGCACTTGGCCTTTACACAACAAAACAATTCACGCTGATCCAAAAACCTAATTCGGCTCCATGCTCTATTTCCTGAACTGTAGTAGTCCTATTTTTGCTGTAACTTATTCATACTATTCTTCTGTACCATGCGTGTCTGGAATTAGTATGTAGACATGTCATAGAACATATCTCTCAGCACACATATTCTGATTTAGTCTCTCGCACGTGTGTTGATGTGCTGATCGCTGTATATCTCTGTCTTCCCTATTTTTCATACTTAGTCATTTTGTCTTTCTTGACAGAAACTTAATATGACTTTGTTGCCATAATGATAACACAAAATAAGTCATATATCCTCTGGGAGTCAACTTTCCAACAATCTCCCCCTTTGTCATTAATGGCAACAAAGGAATGTGGCCAAGTTACTCAAAATGACTTAACACAAAAAATGTACATATATTACTCCCATATATACACATACATACATTACTCCCCCTTTGAGATTAATGACAAAGGTGTAAAAAACTATAAGTCTCTAGATACTTAAAGTATACATCTGGATACACAATCTGAAGAGACTGGATCTCTTTCTGCCAGAATACCTTCATTGCATCAACTGTTTGGAGATGGGCGCATAGGGAATATGTTAACTTCTCCATCTTTATCAGATCCATGCTGGGACCTTGATCATATGTGACAATGGTGGCATCAATATGTTTGATGTTGACTTCCAAAATTGCTAGAGAGGGTGCTAGAGCATTCCTCAGTTGGGTTTGCCTGATTCTTATCTTATTGATCTCAAATTTTGCTTTTTCAATTTTGTCCAATTGTCCTTGATAGACATTGTTACAGATGTTCATGTCTTGGGTGAATGTCTCAACTGATTTTCTAATACTGTCCACCATGATCTCTGCCTCTTCTATCTTTTTTATATGTTCAGAGGTGAATTTCACTCTGTCCATGCACTTTGCTATAACCTTCTTACCTTTAGCTGCCAACTCTTTCAATATAGATTGCCCAATCTTTAAGGATTTTAAGTCTAAGGTAAAATTATTTACCAATTCATTCAATCTCTCCTTTTTATACTCATCTT
>MU227884.1:3472085-3483446 GCA_018584345.1 Thuja plicata
ATTAAAAAAAAGATTTTAAAATTTTTTTATAAAAAAAGTAAAAATTAATAAAATAAAATAAATTTGAATCCATAAAAAGCTTATTCTCGAATAAGAAATGAATTCCAGCTTTTTTTTAGAATTAACTAAAGTCGAAAATCACAAGAACTCCAATATCAAGGTCCCGTAGCTCAGTTGGTTAGAGCGTTGGTCTTATGATTGCCTGTGAGCTAGCCGAAGGTCGCGGGTTCGAGCCCCGCCGGGACCAAAATAGTTGATTCGAATTCCGCGGAGTTCAAAAGACTGTATTGTCAGTAATGATTTTATTATAATCATTACGTTTCTATATTCGCCATCATTTTAATCTTACTTTCGCAACTAATTTGATTCACTAATTGCTGCCATTTATCGTCTCAGGCTCACGAATCTATTAATCAGCTTTGAAGTCCCCATGTTTATAGATCTCATTTTCGTTTACGGTGAACAGTTTGAAGCAGCCGCCGTAAGGAGACTGGGGTTTTGGTTTTTGGCCTATGCACTGTTCAATAGTGCTTCAGAAGCTTCCCCTAGGAATGATCCCGTGTCATCATTGGGAGCGGTATCAGTATTTTCAAAATAGATCGAAGTAGCCCCTGTAGGGAGGTTGGTTTTGGTTCAAGTCATTTAAAAATAATTCTGTTGTAGTAGGGTTTCTTAAAATTTTCCTGTAAACTCTACCCATATTCTCATGGGCATTGTTGATAGCCGGATCCAATATGTGTAGAATCCTGAGGTGAGTTTTATTTTTCGAAATCTGTAGGCGACCTCATCGTCTGTTAGTTAGTCTTCCCATGGACAGTCAAATTGGTTGAAGCAACGGCTGTAGGGAGATTTCTACTAAAACAGATTGTATGTTTTCTTTTTAATTTCTGAAGGTAAATCAGTGTAAAAGTTAGTATTGATGAAGCAGGTTTAAGAAAATAAATTTGCAGGGGATTGAGTTCTTTCAGGGGATTGAGTTCTGTATAAAGTTGTATCTCAGACACAAATTGATTGTGCGTAAGCTGTTTGACAAAATGCTTTTGATTGTACGTAAGCTGTTTGATAAAATGCTTGATTGTTGCAGGCTGAAAAAATAAGCAAGATGGAAGTATATGTTCTTTAAAGTGTGGCAGCATTTGAGATTCAGTTAGATACTCACCTTTGTTTCTCAAGGCAGGCATTACAATTTTTGCTGGGTTGAAGTTCAATGTAAAGAAAAGGAGTTTGCACAATTTTGCCATTGGTAAGGAGACTGTATGTTTTACACATTTTTGCTTTCTCTCATTATTATCATTTTCTAATTAAAAAAATTTAATGCATTGAACTGTTTGCTGTACAAAAAAGCTGAAGGAAATTTGCACATTGGTTCAACATTTTCAGTAAGTAATCTATTCATTTTCTTTTACTCGTGATCATTTTAATTCTTTGATCATCACGTCAAGTATTGAACTTGCAATGTTGCATGCAGTTCTTTAGTGCCATAAACAGTATTTGTTCTCAAAGCTTGTAATTTTGTGAATTCCACAAAAGAAATGCAAATAACTCATATGGCTAATGGACTTGCCCCATTGATAACTGCAAGAGCTAGCATTTTCATGTCTGTTCAAATTTATTAAGTCATCTGATTTCCGAAGGAAGAAATTTTAGTTAGAACTAGAAACTGAAATTGCCATCTGCATAAGGATTTTTAATTGTTTATTTCTTAATTTCTTTAAATATATATACACACACCTGTGTATATATGTGTGTATATACACACATACATGTGTATATATGTGTGTATATACACACATACATGTGTATATATACACACGTGTATACACACACCCATGTGTATATATTATTATACACACACACGTGTGTGTATATACACATGCACACACGTGTGTATATATACACACATGTATACATGTGTATATATACACACATGTATACATATGTATATACACATGTACACACATGTGTGTGTATATACACATGTGCACACACACACACATGTATACACACACACGTATATACACAAGTGTGTGTATACACACACGTATATACACAAATGTGCATATACACACGTGTGTGTATACACACACATGCACGTGCATACACACATGTGTGTGTGTGTATACACATGCACCTGCATACACACATGTGTGTGTGTATGTATATGCACATTTGTGTATATACACAAGTGTGCGTATACACATGTGCATGTGTGTGTATACGCACACTTGTGTATATACACAAGTGTGCGTATACACACACATGCACACAAGTGTGTACACACATGTATATACACAAGTGTGCGTATACACACATGCACGTGTATACGCACACTTGTGTATATACACAAGTGTGCATATACACATGCACGTGCATACACACACATGTGTATATACACACCTGTGTATATATAGAAATATAATATACCAATGTGTTTCAGAATGAAGGTTTTGAGAAGTCACGGATCTGACGAGATATCAAATTTGGTTATATAAAAATTGGAATTGGAATTTGAAATTCTAATTTCACATATTTGGGTGGAAGACGCATATGTACATTTTGGGGCAAAATTGGAATTTTAAAATTCCAATTCTAGTTTTTTTGGATGCACACAAACATGGAAGAAACAAAACTGGGAATTAGATAATGCCAATTCTAGGCATATTCCCACTACCAAACGGGCCCGCTGGAATATGCCTGGAATTTGCATTATCTAATTCCCAGTTTTGTTTCTTCCATGTTAATATCCCTGGAATTGGCATTATCTAATTCCCAGTTTTGTTTCTTCCATGTTTGTGTCCATCCAAAAAAGCTGGTATTGGAATTTCGAAATTCCAATTTTGCCCCAAAATGGGCATATGCATCTTCCACCCAAATAGGTGGAATTGGAATTTCGAATTCCAATTTTTATAAAACCAAATTGTATATCTCGTCGGATCTGTGACTTCGACAAACCTTCATTCCGAAACACATTGGTATATTATATTGCTATAGACACACAGGTATGTGTATACACACATGCACACATGTGTATATACATTTATGCATACATGTGTATACACATATACACACACGCATGTATATGTGTATATACATGTACACATGTATGCATAGATATATATACACGTGTGCATGTGTGTATACACATACGTGTGTGTCTATAACAATATAATATACCAATGTATATATACACATGTGTGTGTATATACACACATATGTGTATATATATTCAAAGAAATTAAGAAATAAACAATTAAAAATCCTTATGCATCTTCCGAGTGAACCAAACGGGTCCAGAGCCCATATTTCGGAAATCATTTTGAGGATAAGAATCTTCCAGAATTGACTATATCCAACATTTGGTATTCCAGCACCCAAATGGGCCCTAAAAATGACCATGAAAAGCTGCTTAATTTTGTTGGTATGTGGTGACTGATCATGCAATTGTGTATATATATTCAAAGAAATTAAGAAATAAACAATTAAAAATCCTTATGCATCTTCCGAGTGAACCAAACGGGTCCAGAGCCCATATTTCGGAAATCATTTTTAGGATAAGTATCTTCCAGAATTGACTATATCCAACATTTGGTATTCCAGCACCCAAATGGGCCCTAAAAATGACCATAAAAGCTACTTAATTTTGTTGGTATGTGGTGACTGATCATGCAATTACTGTACACTTGTTGGGCGAAGGTGCCGACTTGAAGGGCTGTCGTAATGGGGGCCCGAGGGGCCCCCGAATTCTCGTACATACAAGAATAGTAGTATTTGTACGAGTACGAGGAAAATATTAGAGAATGTTCTTTTAGGGTTAGGGTTAATTTTGTTAATCGACTTTGTAAACCGCCTCTAAAGGCTTGATAAATAAGTGGTTGTGTGAGGTGAAAATATCATACTGTATTTTGCTCTTGGTTGGATAATAAAAAAAAGTGGACGATTGTTTCTCTAGTGGATGTAGCCCATATTGGGTGAACCACGTTAAATCTTATTCTTATTTATTTTTCTGTCTTCTCTATTTCTGCATTATTTTAATATTGTTTATTGGTCATATCTATCTAAACCCTAACAAACTTCCCCATCTACAACGTGCTTTCTCTTCATGTAGTCATAGAAAAGCTTGTAGGTTCCATTTCAATTTACCTATTTTTGTTGATTCCATTTCATCTCTCTATTAGTTCACAGTTTTCCAAATTCTTCAGCTAGGTTTTAATAGAGAACATCATGGTGAACAATGGACAAATAAATCTTGGTCTTCTTTACATTGAAACCCAATCTTAAGCAACCTAAAGAGGCAAAGACAACAAACTATAAAGCTACATTATAGGTCTTTGTTAATGAATTGCAATTTATCTTATTAGATCCTAATTGTTTCCTTATGTACTTAATTCACTAAATAAGATGGAGGATTAGCTTAGAAAACAAATAGAGGGAGCTAGAGGTGATTTTTGAAGTTTGTGTCTGAAAATCCCATTTTATGCTACTTTGTTTATATCATTTTGGCCTATTTTTCTTTATGGCTTGATATCTGCTCCCTTTTGTAGAATACAACATCAATTGTAGATGGTAGTATAAGGCTTTGTAGAAGTCCTTTGAAGCTAAGTTAAAATAAATAAGCATGAAGGTTAACTCCCCATTCTCATTATCTAGCCCAAACTAAGGTTGGATGAAATATAAACATTTTAATTGAACAAAGAACTCCACGCTTGTGTTTACAGAGCTGAAACAGTAAATGAGATCTGAGTTCCATAAAACTTGTCCAAATTCACAAAGGTTGGAGTAAAATCATTTATTTTACACTATGAGAATCTCCCTGATTTTACTCTTGCTTCTATTTTGAATTAAAATAAATAACGTGTAAGACAAGTTAACAATTAATAATGCAAGATTGTCTCTAGGCATAGGATAAAAAGAAAAGGGTTCTTTGTCTCTTACTTCATCATGTTTGACCATGCTAGAATATGCAAAACCCTATTTGAGCAGGGCAAAACCTTTTGCAAGGTACATGGAGATGATCGCATGAGATTTGCATCTTATCGATACTATAAATAACAACAAAGATATAGTCATGCCCCCTAGTTTTGTCCTTGGAAGACAAACCTAGAAAGTCCTCATAGGTCTATCCCATGACCTCATATGCACAAACAATGTTTGATAAAGCCCAAGATTCCCATTCTTACCCTTCTCACACTAAATCATTTGCGACTCCTAACAAATTGAGCAACATCCCTTTGAATATATGGCCAATATGTATGCTAAATATTTGAAGCCGTCTTGGTCACCTCAAAATACATTATGAGTCTTTCTGATGCAGATCAAAGACCAAGGCTATGTAAAAGAGTGTTGATCTTTGCAGCCCTTGCTTACTACTCAAAATTTTTACAAAGAAAACTGAACTTGCAAATGGACTCCTTTTATAAAACCTTGCACAATCAAAGTTCTATCATTCATATATAAGGAAACACCTTAATAATTTTTTTTTAAAAACCAACAACCTCCTATTTATTTCATGTCCAAATCCCTTGGAAACCTCAACTAGAGTGCAATGTCCCCCTTTTAAAATAAGATTTAATATTATTATAATAATATTAAATTAAAATATAAAAGAATAAAAATGAAATTTAAATTAAAAATTTAAAAGAATAAAATTACGATACAACATTATTAAAATCTAATTAAGTTAATTGAATGGTCAAAAAACATGGAATGAAATGGTGACTCATTCAAACATGAGATATAAAAGACAAAAGATAACTACATTTTAGAGGGGATATGGAGGAAGGAAGAAAGGATGGAATAGGGGAATCAAGGAAGGATTAAAAAATACATGAATGAGAAGAAAACAAGGAAGTGACTCTTTCAAAGGGCATAAATGATGAAGGGTTGCACTCTCTCAAAGGGAGGTAATTGTGAAAGGTTGTGACTCTTTCAAATGATATAAATGATGAAGGATTGGAAATATTAATGATTGCTTAGATTTCTTAACAAAGTGAAAGGCATGACTTTGTGGGTCATGTGATGAGGGATATGGTTATAACAATGTGTATCCTCGAGTCTTCACAGATTACTCATGTATCACAACAAAGTTTAGGAGACACGAGGACCTATTCTATCCCATGAAAGTGTAGGTAGAGATTTCTAGAGAGGAGCAAAAATAACATCAACAAGAGATTGAGAGACTACAGTGCGAGCTCACTGAGGCTAGGTAAGAGGCAATAGTACTGAGAGGCATTGTTCAGGGATTGGAAATTGTTAGAATTCATCGAATTCATAAGCCAAGATCACTTGCAACAAAATAACCTGTCACAAAGCAAAGAATGGAGACACAACTCAGAATGTCCAAGAAATACAAAATATCATTCAGAGAAGGAATTGACGGAATTCCCGAGAGAGATTCAATAATTACAAAGTGATCAATCCTAATAAAGGAGATCAAAACCCTAAGAAGGGTGAAGAAACCTAGGTTGCATGAATAATTAATAAAAGAATCAATTATTGCATGCCTAAAGTTTAGTTTAAGTGAAATAGAGATAAAAAATGACTTAATAATTAAATCAATAATGATTTAATTAATAAGTGAAAATACATTTTTAACTCTAACACCCCCCTTAAGATAAACTTAGGGAGAAGCCGAAAACTTAGAAAAAAAAAATTGTTTTTTTTATAAAAATAATAATAAAAAAAACATGTCTTTTTTTATTTAAAAAAAAAAAATCAATTTTTTTAATTCTAAAAAACCATGCAAGACGACAAAATTAGATAACCAAACTGGAAAAATCAGATCGGCCTCGGAACTAGCTTTCCGTCGATATCTCGTTTGGCGAAAAACGCCTCCTTTTGCTCAAGATATGAGCAAAAAACCACTAGGAGGTCAAAACAGAAAGAACCCCAAGAAACCTCAGCCAAAAATGGCAAAGCCTTGTTAAACTGGCGATTCCCTCCAAATATGGACTGCCTCCAGATTTTCGGCCAAATTTGGTAGAAAAAAAATTTAAAAAAAACGTCACTTTTTTTTAAGAGGAAAAAAACTATATTTTTTATTTAAAAAAAGATAAATTTTTTTGAGGGGCCACAACTCTCTTGGGCCCTGCGCGGTCCCTTGGGCCAGTGCGACACCCTTGGGGCCTGCTCGACCTCCTTGGGGCACGCGGTTCTTTGGGGCCCGCGACCTCCTTGGGGCTTGCGCGACCAACTTAGGGCCCGCGACCTGCTTGGGTGCCTGCGCGACCATCATGGGCCCGTGACCCACCAAAAAAAGTCTTTTTTTCTGCCTTTTCCCACCTTCGCCTTGATTTCTGTGCCTAGAAAATGGGCATGTGCATTTTTTTTTGCTTCAGATGACAACTTTGTCCAAATATGACGTGCCTTATATGGAAATAAAGGTTTTTGGGCATTTTGAGCACATCCGTGATGTCCGTTTGTGCTCAAAGTGCTCCAAATAAAAAACCCCCTCCAGATCCACACAAATAGATCTGAAAAATTGAAAATCTCGGCGCTCCAGAGAATCTTAAAAAAACCTAAGAACAAGCTGCTCTAGCAAGGCTCTGATACCATGTTAGAATTCATCGAATTCATAAGCCAAGATCACCTGCAACAAAATAACATGTCACAAAGCAAAGAATGAAGACACAACTAAGAATGTCCAAGAAATATGAAATATCATTCAGAGAAGGAATTGAAGGAATTCCCGAGAGAGATTCAATAATTACAAAGTGATCAATCCTAGTAAAGGAGATCAAAACCCTAAGAAGGGTGGAGAAACCTAAGTTGCATGAATAATTAATAAAAGAATCAATGATTGCATGTCTAAAGTTTAGCTTAAGTGAAATAGAGATAAAAAGTGACTTAATAATTAAATCAATAATGATTTAATTAATAAGTGAAAGGTGACTTAATAATTAAATTAATAATGATTTAATTAATAAGTGAAAATACATTTTTAACTCTAACATAAATGGGGAGTGCTTCGAGGAGCCACTCTCGATCTATATCATCCCATAGACTTTCATTTGTTCCACAACCATCACCCCATTTAGGATCGAAGGGTTTTGCCAACCATTATCCTGTGAATGAAAGTAGACGGTATGCATATATTTTGATTCACCACATTTTGTATTGTGGTGTTGTTGTATATTGTTGCATGCATATATATTTAACGATGCCTTGGATTTTCTTACACACTTGCCCTATTTTAATTTGAGAAACAATGTGTTTTATTTCTTTTGATTAAAATAATGCAACTATGGTAATGGACATATATGTTTAATTTAATGCAATTATGATTGATTCGAAAACCAATATCAATAATTATTAAATTGATACATGTGTGATTTAACTAAACAAAAAGATGCTTAATTAAATACTACTATTGATGGTGTAATCTATTCGTGTAAAAGTTAAATATCTACAAAACTTAGCTTAACAATCACTAGTAAATGCATTATGATTTAACTAACATGACACATGAAAAATACTAATTAGTATGCTAACAAAACAAAACACAATCTCTTTATCTTTGAAAAATAAATTACAAAGGAATCTAAGACAAAGATAACTATTTTGTTGAGAATGAAATGATGTACACTAAATAGCAAAAGTATCTAACAATCTAACATAACATGCTTTAATGAAGAAATTGTCGAGCATACAATTTAGTAAAGGAGAGAGTAGAGAGAAATAAAAGAAAGAAGAAATAGAATTAAGCATAATATCTACGTAGGTACATAACATTTATGGGGTCTTTGAGTGCCATACCTTCTGTATCTGCTATCTTGTAAGCACCTGAACCATAGACTTCAATAACAATGTAAGGACCAAGTCCATTTGGACTGAAATTTCCCTTTTCTTCTGGTAGAGCATTTACATTGCGTTGATTTTTATAAAATGACTAAGTCACCCACTGAGAAAGAGTGTTGACTAACTTTGTCATTATAACTTTGCTGTAAAAGTTTATGATAGGCTTAAATATGCTCAAGAGCATTAATGCGTTGTTCATTGAGCATCTCAAGTTGTTGAAGATGTTCTTCTCTATAAGCCTAAATATCAATAGTGCCCTTAAGATAACTTCTTAATGAAGGAATTTCTAACTCCAAAGGAATGATTGCATTAGCACTATAAACTAGGTTGTAAAAAGTAGTACACGTGGTTGTGTGAATACTTGTTTGATAAGGCCATAAAGCTTAATATCATTGAGTATGTCAATCCTTACCATGTTTGTTGATAGTTTTTCTAAGAATTTGCTCAATTACCTTGTTAGAAGCTTCAACTTGTCCATGTGATTAAGGGTAGTAAGGGGTAGAGAAGCGATTTTGAACATGATATTTGTCAAGGAATTTCTTCACATCTTTGTTTTTAAATGATGTACAATTATCAGAAATCAATGTGGAAAGTATACCAAATTGAGAAATAATATTATCTTGAATGAGTTGAGAAATTACTTTAGCAATTGTGGATCAGAGGGGTATGACTTCAATCCACTTAGCAAAGTAATCTGTAGTCGTGATGATGAAAACATGTCCTTGCAAAGAACGGGGATAAATTTTGTCAATAAGGTCTACACCCCATAAGGAGAATGACTAGGAAGGAACTTGAGATCTAAGCTCATGGGTAGGAGTGTGAATCAAATTGTTATGTTGTTGACATTGGTGACATTTTTTGACAAAGGCAAAAGAATCCTTTTCCATATTTTGCCAATAACATCCCATTTAGACTAAATTTTGAATGAGATTTACCTCCAAAATGCCTCTCGCACACACCATAATAAACTTCCTCAAGGGAAATGGGGATCTTTGTTTTATTGAGAGAATGAAGAAGCAAACCATTATAGTCTATCCTATATAAAACATCAGAAAGGATAATGTATCTTGTAGATAACTTTCAAAGTTGAGCTTTACTTTTTCTAGTAGTAGAATCAGGAAAAGCATCATCACATAAATAGCGTAGAATATGCAAGTACCATTCATCCGAATCTACATAAAAAAAACATCACTAGAACTATTAAAAATAATTGGGGTTAAAACGTTATGTATAGTAAATTGACAGTCCACAAAAGGATCCTCGATGGTTATAAGGGAAGCAGTGCTAGCCATTGCATCCACATGTTGATTATCTTTCCATGGCAAAGTATCGATGGTGTAATAAATGAATTGTTTAAGTAATGATAAAACAAGGTCACAATATTGAGATAATTTAACATGCTTAGTTTGATAAGTTCCCTTGACCTGATTATTAATTGAGAGTCACCAAAGATATGTAAATGTTGGACTTTAAGGGATAAAACTGCTTTCAATCTAGCAATAAAAGCTTCATACTTTACAATATTGTTGGTACATAGGAAGTTAAGATGATATGATAGTGTACGCCTCCTTCCTTCGTGATCCGTGATTCCCAAGCTTTCCAAAGGCGAGGGTTAGTAGCAAAGGTTTACAATGATATAAATCCAATACACAAAAAATACTAATACGAATAACTTGAAACGTAACCAATAAAATGTACAAGCACAAGAAAGGAAAATAAATGAATGCAAACCTTGAAGCACTTGAAGCTTCTATTGTCTCTTTCTACTCCTTCCGAAACGCTGTTTTTAATGCTCAATATTGGTGTGGGCAACATCTATGACTTGAGAAGCGTTGAGAATTTGCTAATTGAAATGGGTGTGTGATCGCAAGATGGCTTGAATGCTAGAACCAAACTGACATAGTAATGGCGCACGACAGCTTGAAATCCTAGATCCTCCAAATGGTTATGAAGGGTTTATTATATAGGAATTGGGGATGATATGAACTGTTGAGATCAATCCCAGAGATAGGGAGATGAACGATTGAGATCAAAGGGAACTGGAGAAGCCATCAGTAAACTCCACCTCTTTAACTGAGAAAGAGGAGATAGAGTTTGGTTGACTGAAGAGCTAATTGTGAGTTACCTTTTTGAACTGAAGAGGTGGGTGAAGTTACCCATGTGAATTGGAGAGATGGGTGGACTAACCCATGTGATCTGATTGGAGTTATCTCTTTGAAGATAAATGAATATTTAATTCATTTATTTAATTAAAGTTTTCAACATGTGAGATAATTGAATTATTTTTTATTTAGAATTGCTTTATTGAATGAAATTAAATTAATTTAATTGGAAGAATTTAATTAGTAAATTTAAATATTTAATTTAAACTATAGGAAATTGAATTTAATTAATTAATTAATGGTAATTAATCAATTAAGGTTAATTAAATAAATAAAATGAATTATTTAATTAATTTTGGGAATTTGATTAGATGATTTGGGGAATGAATTTAGAGGAAAATAGATGATTAATTAATGATTAAAAAACCATTAATTAATAGATGAAAATTAGTGTTTTTAATGTAAA